>JAGGNH010000130.1:0-161401 GCA_026586065.1 Dioscorea zingiberensis
GAGTTATCGATGTTAGGAATCCTACGGATTCCTTCCGTGATCGTGAGAGACAAGCAAGAACAAGCAAAAAGAAAACAAGCAAGAAAGTACGAGTTTTACGTGGTTCACCCCAAAATAGGGCTACGCCCACTCGCTAGACATGGGCACGGGAAGCATCAGGTCTGCTGGGCCCAACCCGGCCGATTCAAGTTACGGCCAAATCGGACCCGAATCAACCCGCCATTGTGGCAACTCACGCCGCCGCAAGTTGATTCAGACTGGCGTGGTCACTTCAAGTCACCTTCGGTGACCCGTAGAATCGCCCGCCATTACAATAGAGAACCGGGCGGGCGCCCAACCTCACGGCTTTTATTTTTTAATTTTTTAAAATTATTTAAAATATACAAAATATATACATTAAAAAATTGAAAAATAGTAAAAAAGGTGAAAAAATGTTAAAAAAAAAACTATGATATTTTGATATAAAAATATAATGAGAAAAAAATATAAAACATTGAAAACTATAAAATTCATAATAAAATCTAAATTGTATAATTATATATATATATTTAAAAATATGAAAAAAAAAACCTATTGTTTTTTGTATAGAAATTTGAAAACTATAAAATTCATAATAAAATCTAAATTGTATAATATATATTTAAAAATATGAAAAAATGAAAAAAAAAAAAACAAATGCTTTTAGGTATAGAAATTAGAAATAGAATGAGAAAATGTAAAAAAAAATTGAAAACTATGATATATGATAATCATAGATTCATACTATCTATCATAGACTCATTGTATCATAGATTCATAGTTGTTCATAATATCATGGTTTTCATTTTTTTTTAAATTAAAATGTAATTTGAAAATTATCAAAAAAAATGTAATTTAATGATATTATGATATATAGAAATAGAATGTAAAAATGGAAAAAAAATGTAAAAAAAAAAAAAATAACTATGACATTATAATTACGGCTTGCACTTAATTTGTTTACCTATCGAATTAAGTTGCCTACGTATCTTGTTGGGTGTAAGAGGAATCAAAGCCAACGTAGTTCTCTTACTTTAAACTGGACTGGAGTTGTACCCACTTACCTATTCATCTAGGCCGTTCGCTCTTTTGCTCTGCACTACTGGGGCCAAGTTGTTGTGCTCATCATGTTATCGGTGAAGAAGAAGTCACTCGCTTCGACTTCCCTACCGCTCTTGTTGTCGCCATGTATGCGCAGCTTCCAATCATCTCAGGCGAACTTGAATTTCAATGTTTGACCAGCGCATAACCGTGAATGTGTTGAATCCAAAGATGTTTCCACTTGCACCTAAAGTCACGCCGCACGCTTACTATAGACATAGGGCACTAAAATATCCTTTACAAGTAATAAAAAGAATAGGATAATGGATTTCCATTACCTTTGCTACCAATGTGAAGAATATCAAAAGTCATATCTACATTCACGCCCCTCGAAGAACCTGGAAGGTGGTATTCAAATACAGTCGAATTTCCTCGTGGTATCGAGAACCCCTAGGCTTCTTCTTCGCTTGCCTTTGTCGAAATGAATCTCCTACCACGCTAGGATCGTCCTACCGCCTCGCCATTAACCTCAGTGGAACTATATGACTATAACGAGCAGTAGAGCTCTGCATACCTACAACGAGTTGTAATCCTTAACTTCACTAACAATTACACTAACATCCGTGAAAACTGCCGTAATCCGGTCCACGTACCATTGAGAGTCTAACTCACTCATGACCCATTGTTGACTATCTTGACCTCCATTAAACCCTAAGAACTTGTAATAAGCTTCTAAATATGCATTTAAACCTTCTAATTTTTGCTTAGGATCTAAAGCAAATGCAGAATCCAAAGCAATAGGAGGTATATTTCTATAATAGCTCAACCACTTTGCCTTCATCTCTAGAAGGCCCGTGAACTAATTGAGCATCTAATCTAAAGTTCCACATTTGTTCGAAGAATATCAACAAAGCACTCATACAAGAATAAGTAATGTGCGTGGGAAAAAATAAACTTGCGATGAAAATAAATTTGTACATGTATTAAACACGTAAAGCAATTCCATAACTCTAGTAGCAATATTCCATTGGTATTCAAATAAACTAAAATTAGGCAAAGCTTCATTAACAAAAAGTACCAACAATGTCTTATAAGGAAATGTCGCATTAAGAAGCCTATAGGTAGAGTTCCATCTAGTTTTAAGCGCCTTTCGAATTTTTTAGGCCTCATGTTATTTGCTTCTACAATAACTTGACCCCATTGTTTTCATCAATGTCATGTTCCTTCCTATATATGATACTATATCCCTAATCGGGTCCTACAAATTGTTTTAGTGACTCTAATCCGGTTTGTACACATAAGTTCAATACATGACAAGCACATCTAATATGGAAATATTTGCCTCATGCATGAAGGCGCTCCAAATATTATTCCAAAGGTCTAATCGAGGCCAGATAGCGGTAGAGGCATTTATCAAATGAAATTGAAAAATCCTAAAACTCAAACCTATATTCTTCGATGATCCCACGAATCATCCTATAAATATTATCTACGTATGAGACTCGTTGAATACCCCTAAAACAATGACTCACTTTTGGATATTCTACTGAGTCATCAATCCAATGTGCCGTAATACCCATAAAAGAATTTTCATGGAATACATCGGGTCCATATATCGTAACATAAAAGAAACAAAGGAGGTACAAGAGCGAAAATACTCAAGGTAAAGATTTTCTTTCCATGTTTGTATTGTTTGAAGATCGCTCTTTGAATCGCCCCTCCTTGATACCTTTTTGCATGCCGGCCGCAATGTCTCATTGATGCACTCTTGCACTTGTCTTGGCAACGCCCAAGCAGTTGAATGGCAAGTGCTCCACAGAAATCGTCTCCGCGATTTTATCCCTATATCTCAGTTGAGAAAATGTAAATAAAGAAGAGTGGGAACCCGTACCTTCGTCTACGGCAAATCGAATTTGAGATTGATTTCGAGGATTTCCTACTTTGTCCGGATGCTTCTTCTCCATATGTCTAGCAAATGTGCCATACCATCCTCCCTTGCTATGATTAAATTCGGAAGTACAATACTTACATTTAGCATGAGTTACATTGCCATCATTGTCATACACTTTTGTAAAATGGACTTTAAAAATATCGGATTTTGAAGTTGTTTCCGAAATAGGATTTGTTCCTCCTCCAAATTCTCGAGGGCGAATGGATCTGCGGTTTGCAGCATCGGCTACACCTTCGTGACTCTTTCTTGCCATTCATTGCTCTCTTGAGTAGACAAGGAGGCCGAACCACAATGCCTTTTCCTCGAAGCTTCCACCACGCGTGATGACATTTCTCTTGAGTAAGCCCAAATGCCAACCCCATCCAAATGAAGGGAATTGTTGAGAGCCTTGTTGAGAGTCTTGAGACTTGAGAGAAATATAGAAATTAGGAGAGAATAGAGTTTGATGTGAGAGTGAAGAGTGATATTGAAGGAGAGGAGTATATATAGAGTTTAAAATAATTAAAAGAAAAAAAAAATTAAAAAAAAAAAACAACCAACGGCTGTGTAGCCGTTGGTGTGTGAGAGCTCTGTCTCTCTGTCTTACAGTTGTAGCCGTTGGCCTGGCGGCCAACGGCTACATTAGTTTTATTTTTATTTTTATTTTTAATTAAAAAACAATAACCCGTCGGTTCAACCCGGCTGACCCGACCATGTGTTGAACCGAGGTCCGCACTGCAGAAACTCTACTGGTTGACCCGCCAAGCGGGTCCAAATAAATGGACCGAATCGCTGCCCGCCATCAGGGCGGTTATGGGTTCCCCGCTGGGCCGGCCACGTCGATTGACCCGGCTGGTTTTCCCCCGGCCGTTCCTGCCAAAACCGCCCGTGCCCTCTATCCATCCACTGGCCACCATCAAGCTTTCACTAATTTTCAACAGAACAAAAAAACTTTACAAGGATGAACAATATATATAGGGAAATCAGAAACCCTAATAAAGTGGAAATACCCGCCAAAAGCGTGGCTGGGTGTCCAGTATGATCAGGCTCCACACAACTCAACAATCAGAGAGAGCCTTTTGATCTTATACTCTTCTTTGCTTTCCATGCATGGATTTCTCCTTCCAAAAAACCAAACACCAATCTCTTTCTCTCACTAAAAGTTCCAATCTTTTTCTCTCTGAAGCCTCCTCTGGTTCTCTCCCCAGTCTCCAAACCCAAAAAGGAGTCATCTTTGAAGCAAGAATCACAAGATGAATGCATGGAAAGCAAAGATCTGATTGGATTTGAGCATATCTTCTGAGGTACTTTGAATCCTATCTCTTGTTTCCTTGTTTTTCTGATCTGAGAGTGGGCGTTGTTTGCTTGCTCTGTTAATTCTTCACTGATGGAGACTTTCTCAAACACAAGTATTGATTGGTTCTAGTTTGAACATTGATGATGACCATTGGGTGTTGAAATAGATATGAACTCGCTTTCTTTGCCATTTAGCAACCTCATCCTGTAAGACCCAAGGTTTTATGAGTAACTCGGTGTTCATTTTTCTTTTACTAGTTTTAATTATTTTAATAATAGAAGAAATTTGAAAAAGTTGATTAATTGGAGTTTAGTGGGGTTATTGAGGACTATTTTATAATTTCAGGAATGTTTGTGGACTTAATGAAAATTTTACTTATTTCATAGGTTTTAAGTAAACAGGGACTTGTACGTGATTTCAAAAGAAACCTGGGCTTAAATAAAATAAATAAATAAATAAATAAATAAATAAATAAATAAATTAAAATAAATAAAAATAAAATCATGCATGTAGAGTGAACGAAGGTGGAGATTAAGAGAGGAATTGATGAGTGGATGAATAGAGGCCACGTGGGAGGATGTGGAGCGTCTATCTATTTGATGGGTTGGATCTGAGGCAAATGTAGAGTTTATACACGTGACCTCACCTTGCGGATGGATGTGTACCGCTCATCTTTAGATGTGGATTAAGTTCTAGGCATCCGAATAGATCAGAGCCTTACATCTACTCTCATTAGATGAGACCAATCCGCACTGGCCCATCTAAATTTTGGGATAAGCGAGAGGCACGGGATTTGATCTGAGCCCTTATCTATTCTCATCACACAAGAGCAAACCCTAGCCGCCACTACTTAACACCATGAGCTTTTTAAAGGACATCATCCCCAAACCCTAACAGCTGCCGTTGCCATTGGGAAACAAGAAGAGAGGTGAGAGGAAAGAAGAAAAGAGAAAAACTTGAGAGACTAGGATTTTTTGTTCAAAGATGTGTTGAGCATGCTCTATGTCCATTGCAATTCCGTTTCACCGCTGGATCGCGTCTTGATTTTTGGTGAGATTGTTCATGACCCTTCATTCTTCATTTTTAACGGTGAAGATTGTTTTTGGTGGCCAGTAGAGTAGGGTTCTAGGGTGTGACACATAACCTATCGCTGTTGGTTTCCTGCACAAACCAGTTTCATCATCTGCTTCAATCAGATAATCATTCATAGTCTGATCGAGCTGATTTTTGGTGAGCGCGGTGAAGACTTGTCCTGCTCCAATCTGAACGGTGGAGATCTGGTTTGGACGGTCAGTTTGTCTTCAGTGTCTGTCAACATCTATATTCGGTGAGTTTCTCTAAATTCCTGCATCTCAGCTATGTGTGTTGTTATCACATGGGGGGGATTGGAGGATTTTCTTTGGAAGGATATGGGTATGGTGTAGATGTGAGCTTTTGTGATTGATATTATAAATTTATGTTGAATTGATAGCCATGATTTCATGTGCTTTTGATAGATTTGTTAAGGCTTGGAGGAATTAGAAGTTGGAAATGGACTTGTTGGGGTTGTTGTGTAAGTCAAAGATTGAAGAATCAGAGTTGCATGTTATGTGTGGGCAATGGAATTGGTTTGAATGAGATTGTTATGCTTTGTGTTTCTAGGCTTGGTTCACCACCTTACAAGTGATGGGCTTAGGCTTGATTCGTGTATGATTGAGAGTTGAAGTATTGAGTTGACTCATTAAGTTGAGTTGAGTTCATTAGGGGGCCGAGCTTGTTAATTGAAATTGTTTAGTAAGTATGGTTACTCATAGGTGTTTGAGCACTATTTGAGACCGAGTTTATGGTTTCAGTGGTAGTTTGGAGCTTTGAGTCAAGGCCGTCGAGGAGACGCTGAGGTCGCAGTTAGTTTTATCATTGAGGTAAGTACTCTTGCCTAGTACTACCAAAGATGTGAGCTTTCTTGACTTTGTTGATTCATGTTTCTTGTAAGTTACTCTTGCCTTGCTTTCACCCAAGATATGGGTTTTGTTGACTTTTGCTTTTGTATGATTTTTAGTAAGTTACTCTTGCCTTGCTTCTACCCTAGATATGGGTTTTGTTGACTTTGCTTTTGCATGATTTTTAGTAAGTTACTCTTGCCTTGCTCCTACCCATTGTTTGGGTTTCTTGTTTTAATGAATGCTATTAGTTAGCATATCTTCTTTATGGTATCTGTTTTTCTTGGATGCATGCACATACATGTTCGTTTTGCTCTCTTTCCTTGTATGTGTGTGATTGATGTGCTTGTGGTAGTGCTGTTACTACCTGTTTGTTTGGAATGCTCTGTTGGGGTTGCCCATGCATTAAGTATCTAACCGCCAACACTTGACCCAGGCACTCGTGGTGCTTGTGTGCAGCTAGGTAGGTATCCATTAGTGGAGTGAGCAGGCTCGCTGAGCATAGCCTCATGTTGTTTGGCATGAGACCATGGAGATACGCAGTACTTGTATGCTGGCCGGGTAGGTGTGCGCCAACTGAGTTTCTTCTTCCTCCCGGATTCAGTGGAGAAGGTGAGCTCCGGATATTGTGAGAGCCGCTGGGACGGAACACCGACGCTCCTAAGACTCCCCGCCGTGGATAGTACTGTTGTCCCCTGCTAGTCGCTGGGTCGATCACCCACCATGTTGGACATGAGAAAGAGGCGGCGCTACCGAGGAATCCATAAAGTTAGTCACGCGTAGATGCTATGTTGCTGACCGGGGGAATCATTGCTAAGCTTGTTATTGGAATTCTCTCCCAAAGCCCGAGGGTCAGTTGGTTCGATGGATAAGTCGCCGCTAGATTCTTGATATTTGTGTGGTAGACTCCTAGATTTGTTTGTACGTGGTATATCCCCATTGCTTGATGATTCTTTGATTTTTGATATCATGTTTCATCTTATGTCTTTGAGATCCTCAGCAGAGTACTACCGGGCTTTCCTTTCGAAGCTCATCACTTTTTCCCTCTCTCATTTCAGTCCCCGAGGAGTAGGTCGACTCGCCTCTGTGGACGTCTTGAAGTGAGTCTGTGTGATACTTGTCGAGGTCGAGGACCTCTTTTGATTCTTGTGTGAGATATTGGTTTATGACCAGAGGGCCGGTGTTGTTTAGGGTATTGGACCCTTGTACTTTATTTTCCGCATTAGTACTGATTTGTTTTGATATTATTGGATTGATAAACTTTTGTATTTATTTTATTATCTCGCTATCGCTTACTTAGGCCTTGTACTTTCGAGTGAGGCTGCCTCCACTTGGGTACCGGCCAGACCACGACGCGCCCGAGGTCCCAAGATCCGGGTCGGGGCGTTACATTATCCTTGATCAACGATTGCGTCGTAGATAGAGTGGGAGAGAGTGCGGACGGCGACGGAGGAGGGGAGGGAGATGAGGCGAAGCTTGGCGGCGCCGGCGAGATGATAGCTAAGAGGAAAGATTAGGGTTTTTTTTTAAGAGGATGCTGACTGGATCGATCCACGTGGCTTCTCCTCAGGTAAGCCACGCCGACAAAAGGGCATCTAATCCCTCGTGTGACTGCATTTCGAACTCCAAATTAAAGTTAAGTGACTAATTTGAAACAAATTGAAGTTTGGTAATCGAAAGAAACTGCATTACATAGTTAAGTGACCTCCCATAAAAATTTACCCATCTTCTTTTACTTTGTATCACCAAGAAAGCAGTGTATTTCAGGTATTCATTTTCAAGGGGCTGGTGATACCCTCTTCCTTGCAAATTCTTCGCTTGATAGAATGAAAGAAGAATGATTCAAAACTCCTACCTTGGTTCTAAAGCTGTTGCTTGGTTGCAAAGAGGTAAGATTCCAACAACTCATCACATATCTTTTAAAGAACCTCTTCTCAAATAGCCAAGAGACTTGAAAGTTTTATCACACATCAAACCCTCGAGACTGAATTTCAGGAGCAGTGAATAGCACATCAGCTTAGTGTTGTAGCTCTCTCTTTATCTTTATCTTTATCTTCTTCTTTTTTCTTCATCCTCTTAATTACTACAGCAGTACCCTTCCCCTTGTAAATTGGGATAAGTTGCTAAAAAAAACATCTTCACCATCTTCTCACCGAGACTCTCTCAATGCACCATTGTTCTTTTTAGTCCCATCATGGATCCGAACAGGCCCGATCACTGACGACTTTTAATATGAGGAAGCTCCTCACAGCAACCTCGACAAGCTCTGTATAAAACTTCACCGCCTTCTCCGGTATGTCTTTCTTTTGACGCGTTAAGATGCGGTGGCTAACCACCTACTAGTAAAGAACCAAAGGGGCGGGGTTGCCTGGGTTCGACTCCCGGCAGAAGCATGTGGAATAATGGCCATCACGAGGTGGCCCCACCATACCTGCACAGGAACGCCACAGGAAACAGCCCCCGGGTCACTCGAACCCGAGACCGGGTGGGAGGCATGGAACCCAAATACCATCATGCCAAGCGGCCTTCGGTTCTCCAAAGATGTCTTGACCTAAGAAATTAATGACACAAGTGGGCTTTCACAAACATGGTAAGGATAAGATCACCGGTGATGTATACTTGAGCCATCTCGTGATTTGCATTTTATGTATTTATTTATTATTATTATTATTATTTGATATAAATAGTTTGGTTGGCTTCCCCATCTCTAAATGTGAATGTGGCCATCCAAAATTACTGGATGGCCACATTCGGTCAAATTGGCCGGATGACATCTAGTGGATTGTTATCCTCTCCCGTGAGAGCCCTCATCCATTATTAATTATTAAATTAATAAATTTTATGTTAAACTATATTATATATATTTTTAATATAATGACTTATATATTTAATTAAAATATCATTTTCTTTTTCAGTTTTATTCCCCTATAAAAAACTTTTAAACCCATTATCTATAATTATATAAAAATATAATAATCTTATATACTTTAAAAATATCATAAATTTTTCCAAAGTTATTTAACTATAGATAATTTGATAATAAATTATATCTAGTTTTTTTAAAAAATTAGCCGCATGCGGCACGGCCATGAAGGATTCAAATGACAGAACCACTGCATCTAGCAAGCTCAGCTGTTACCTACGTGAGCAAGCTTAATGCTTGACTGCATCATTACCATACATATTATCTTCAAATAATAGTTCTATTTGAAAAATAATTTGAAGATAATATTATAAATATTAAATTAGAATATCCTAATTTTGAGTATTTTAAATTAATCAAAACCATTTTAACTTAAATAAAACATTTACATCAATTAATTTATTTCAAAAGATTTAAAATTATCCGTTCATTAGTTTTCATTAAAATTTTTAAATATTTTAATTTTTCAAACATCCACTTCTACATCCATCACTTCTTGAACAACCAAACATAAAAAATACACATCTAGTCATTTTCTCTTTATCCAACCAAACACACAACTATAACTCTTCATCCCATATCTCTGCACATCCTTATAACAGATAACCAAACACTTGCTTAGAGAAGGAGAAATTATTAAGAAGAATTTGTAATAGGATTTTAATAAATTCTTTTTAGTCTTAATTTGTATAATAAATTCTTTTGTTAGGGATTTATAAGTTCATGAAAAATAATTTAGATAAAATGGACATTATCTTAGAACCAAACTCTAGTGCAGATGTTTGGTTTGGGCTTGGTTTGGATTGTCTTTTTTTTTAAAATGGGGTTATATACACACATTTTATGAGTTAAGCATTTTATGCTCAATACTCTGATATTTTTGGTTTAAAACAAAAACAAAAAACAATGGAAACAAGTTCACAATTATCTTTCAAAACCTAATGGGTTGCTTCTAGGAAAAACACTAATAAAAACAAGTTCACAATCATTCAATTCTCAAATCTAGTAGCACTTAATGTAAAACATTCGTCTATCGCCTTGTTAGAACATAAACAATGTAATTGATGATAGGTAGCTATTTGTGGTGCTGAATGTTGTTGCCCATGTAATCTAATAAACTTCTCATTGTGATAAAATTGCTACTGTATATATGTGGCCCAAGTGTAGATAGTCAAGCAACTCCAAAAATAATTTCTGCACCTACTATATATATGAAGTACATATGCAAGAAATTGCAGTAAATTACCTTGTACCATGACAGAGTAGCTCATCGGATCCCATCGGAGAGGGAGAGAGAAGCTCGTTGGAGGGAGCATGAACTCGTTGGAGAGGGCATGAAAGCCCACCGGAAAAGTGCATGAGAGTCATCACATAAAGGAGGGAAAGAGAGCTCATCTTGGAGAGACCATGAAGATGGGGTTATATACACATATTTTATGAGTTAAACATTTTATACTCAATATTCTGATATTTTTGGTTTAAAACAAACAAAAACAAAAACAAAAACAATGGAAACAAGTTTACAATTATCTTTCAAAAACTAATAGGTTGCTTCTAGGAAAAACACTTATAGAAAAAAAAAAAAAAATTGGTTATAGGTTTCATACCTTTCCAATAAAATTGGTGAGCCAACCTTGCATATGTCCTCAATGATCCTGCATTCCCTCCAAGAAGTGATGCATGATACTCCTGCACTAACTGAGCTTTTAGTTGATGATTGTCAGGCACCACCACCCGCACATTCCACCACAATAATCCATGCTTCAATGTAAATTTTGAATCTTCCACAGTGTTGTTCTTAATAGCTAGAATTAATTGCTGACAAGTAGGGTCTTGCTGTTGTAATTGTTGTATTTGTGGTATAAGCATGCATTGTGATGTAGAAGTAGCCAGTAGGAAACATCTAGACAGTGCATCTGCTGCAAGATTATCTGATCCTGGTTTGTAATCAATTGTAAAATCATAGCCAAGCAATTTGGGAAGCCATCTTTGTTGCTCTGGAGTTTGTATTGTTTGATGGTAAAGATGCTTGAATATTTGTTGGTCTATTTTAAGCACGAACAATCTAGATGACCAATCAAATAATGGCGGAATTTACTTACTGCTTCTGTAAGAGCAAACAAGTCCCGAACATAAGCTGATTGTTCCTGCATAGATGGAGACCTTTTTTTTTTTTTTTTTTGAGAAATAAGCAATTAGATGGCTTCCCTGACTAAGAATAGCCTTAATACCTACTAGTCCAGAAGCATCAGTTTCGAAGACAAATGTTTTAGAAAAATCTGGTAGAACTAATACTGGTGCAGAACAAACAACTTTGAGTTTCAGAAATACCTCCTGAGCTAATGCAGACCATTTGAAATTATCTTTCTTCAAAAGATCAATGAGAGATTGTGCCAAAGCAGCATAACTTTTAATGAATCTTATGCAGTAGCCACGAAGTCCCAAGAACCTTCTCAATTGTTTTATGTTTATTGGTTCTGGCCATTTTTGAATTGCTTCCATCTTCGAATTCTCTATGGTGTTCCCTATGCTAAGACCACATGTCAAGATACTCCACTTGTGTAAGCTCGAAACTGCATTTTGTATACTTGGCATATAACAATTGTCAGCGAGAGTAGAGAGAACCATTTCTAAATGTTCCAAGTAACTGTCTCAATTAGGACTATAGACCAAAAACTGAAAGTTGCAGGACGCATTAGAAAGGCCAAATGACATTACTAACCACTGGTAATGCCCTTGATGTGTTCTAAAAGCAATCTTGTGCTTGTCATCCGTGTTCAATAAAATTTGGTGGTAGCCGGATCTCAAATCAAGTTTAGAAAATTAGCGAGCGGCACATAATTCATCAAGTAGTTCATCAACAGTTGGTATAGGATAGATAAGCATCCTTAATTATTATGGCATTCAATGCCCCGTAATCTGTACACAATCTCCATGTGTCATCTTTCTTTTTAACCAATAAGACAAGGTGAAGAAAATGGGCTAGAGCTAGCCTCAATCAATCCTACTTCCAGCATCTTGGATACCATCCCTTCAATTTCAGATTTCTGGCTGAGAGGATATCTATAAGGCTTAACCTTAACTGGTTTGGAATTAGGAAGGTATCGAAAATACCATATCGTACTATATTTCAGCAATAGGGTAGATTTTAATGTAGCAGGCATACATGTCAACTGGGAATTCAAGCTGATGATCAACAACAGTAGATGTAATCAATGAATTGACTGCTCCAATCATTCAATTCTCAAATCTAGTAGCACTTAATGTAAAACATTCGTCTATCGCCTTGTTAGAACATAAACAATGTAATTGATGATAGGTTGCTATTTGTGGTGCTGAATGTTGTTTGCCTATGTAATCTAATAAACTTCTCATTGTGATAAAAATTGCTGCTGTAAGGCCTTATAATCAAGCAACTCCGAGAATAATTTCTGCACCTGCTATATGAAGTACATCCGTAGTAAATTGCTGTAAATTACCTTGTACCATGACAGAGTAGCTCATAGGAGCCCGTCAGAGAGGGAGAGAGAAGCTTGTCGGAGAGAATTTGGGCTCTTCGCTGGGAGCATTAACTCGTTGGAGAGACCATGCATGTAGCGCTTTGTCCCTCTTTTCTCCGAGAGAGAGAGAGAGCCCTTCCTCTCTTCCATGAACCTTCTCCTAGAAGTCTCCCATGCTCTCGCTCTTCTCTCTTCCATGAACCTTCTCATTTTGCTAGAAGTCTCCCATGTGTTCTATCCCATCTCCTTCATTGGACACCGTGTCCATTCCGTTAGCTCGCCCTTCAAACCTTATCTTGTGACATGTGTCAAGTGTTAGCATCCTAAGGTGGACAATACATACATTTCTTATTATATCAATGGGAAATATATGTACAATGCATTGGCATTGTCAGTGAAGGATTGAAGTCAAGTCAAAATTTGGCACTTGGTCAAAAATTGGCATTAACCTTCAATGCCAGTACTCATCCGAAGTCTGTGCACACTATGGTAGCATCCTTGGGAACCGGAATACCTCCACTAAGATAGAAGATCTATGGGGGCTAGTGGGGGGCACGGGCCGATTAACCGGGCCCGGCGGGCCCGACCCGCCGGTTCCGGGCCGGCCAAAGGCCAACCCGGAACCGGCCCGAGCTATAGTGCCAACCCGCCGGGCCGGGTTGACCCGCCGGACCCGGCGGGTCACGGGTCACTTCGAAAGTGACCGTAGAATCGCCCGGCCGGACTGTAAGAACAGGCGGGCGGGCCCAACCCTTGCTAACCGGCCAGCTGGTTTTCCTTTTTAATTTGTTTTTAAAATTTGTCAATGTATATTAAAAATAGTAAAAATAGCAAAAAATTAAAAAAAAGTTAAAAACTATGATATTTTTGATATAAAAATAGAATGAGAAAAAATTTAAAAATTTGAAAACTCTAAAATTCATTATCATACACTCATTATTCAAATATTAATAAAACCAAATAAAATTATAAAATTAAAATAAATATATAAATGACAAGCTACTTAAAAAATAAGGAAATAGTCAAATAACCATAAAAAAATCTTCATTATTGACAACTAAAGAAGGCAAAAATCTCTCTTAAAAGGAAAAAAAATCAATCTATAAAATTAATTATTCTACACTAATTATTCAAAAATTAATAAAGTCAAAAAAAATATAAAATCACAAAAGAATTAACCTTAAATGGCAAACTACTTAAAATTAAGGAATTAACCTTAAAAAGCATTCATTATTGACAATCAAAGAAGGCAAAAATCTCTAATGAATGAAAAAAAAATCAATCTATAAATTCACTCCTATATTAATTATTTAAATATTAAAAAAACCAAAAAAATTATAAAATCACATATAAAATTCAATCTATAAAATTCACTCATATATTAATTATTAAGTTAATACTATAAACAACGTGCCGAAATCAACTCAAAATTCTTTTTTATTTATCATAAAACCCCCAAATTTCTCCAAATTAAATATATATATATATATATATATATATATATATATATATATATATATAGAGAGAGAGAGAGAGAGAGGGAGGGGTGTAGAAATAAAATGAGAGAAAATTTGAATGAATTTATGGAGGAATGAGATAATTAAGTTTATTAAAAAAAATCTTAATTATTGCAACCTTAATTAAAGCATCGGTTTGATTGAAAAGAAAGAAACAAAAATCATAGTTTCTAATTTTATAAGTTTCCAAGAATATTAAGTAATAAATTAATAAAAAAATAAATTTTTAAAAAGTTTAGGTGAACTAGAATCCAACTTTTTATAGTATTAAATTACTACTATAAACAATGGGCCGAAATCAACTCAAATTTTTATTTTATCATTAAAACCCATAAATTTTGCCAAATTTAATATATATATATATATATATATATATATATATATATATATATATATAGAGAGAGAGAGAGAGAGAGAGAGAGAGAGAGAGGGCCCAAATCGGGCTGAACCGTAGAGTTCAACTGACCCGGCCGGGTTGAGCCGTGGCTGCCAACCCGTCCGGGCCCGTGGTTCAACCAGCGGGCCACGGGTTCAGAATCTTGGCAGGACTGACCCCGCCATGGCGAAGGCCGGGTCCGGTTCACCAACCCGACGCCAGTCACCCGAGCCCGGTTTCGGGCAGTTAGGGCCAAATCAGGCCCGTGCCCCCTCTAATGGGGGCGGTCCCAATTCTTTGTACAATTGAATAGAGAGCTACGCACGGGATGGAATCTTCTTGCGATGGCAGTGACCTGGAGTCTTTGGATGGAGAGGAACAAAAGATGTTTCAATGATAAACACCGTGTTTGCCAGAAACTAATTCGCCACTCCGACTTCCCTCTTCCTTTCACAGTTTGATGGCGCACACGCCACCAAAAGAGGCCAAGCTAGACGCAAAACCATTTGTCGGGCGGCATTTTAGCACTCACCAGGGAGAATGCGACCCCAAGAACAGTGGGAGCGGACTTCGAGGACGAGGAAAGCAACGAATACATCCCCCTCACAGGACTGCATGATCAGGCTATAACAGCTGACCCCCTGCGCCCACGTTGACCAATCAAGGGATCAAACTTAACAATGTAACAACTTATTCACTTTAAATGAATGTGGTTTATCCACTTTTTTTTTTTAAAAAAAAAATGGCATTAAATGAGTTTCGAGGAAATTTCCTTTGTCATTGTCAGGAACTTACAAATCTCAAAATCATCCAAACGATTAAACAAAAATATATATATATCTTTTGCACAAAATCTCTAATCTTATAAATATCAACTAAAGATTTTTTTTTTAACAAAAAAACCACAGTAATCAGCAAGGTTGAGAAAAACAAAAACGAGACGGCAACATAATAACAAGAACAGAGAAACAATGCTGATTCAAATATCTTGTTCATTTTTTTTTTTTTGACCTACGCCCCAAAGACGCCCACATTTGAGACCAACATTGAGCACAGGATCTCGTCCGGCCTGTGTCGCTCGCTCTCAGATAGGAAAAAAAGCTTCGGGGTGAATTCTAGCATACCGTGAGTATTTTTTACACGGTATGATACTATTTGGGTGCTAAGGTGGTGTTTTTTTTATTCTAAGTTTGGTTTTCAAGGTTACGCGTCACTATTTTCCTTGCAGTAATAAAGGTAGTCAGACTCGGTCCAGGGCATTGATCCGGCCAAGCATAAAAATCAGAATTTATGGGTTCAACTGAGGTCAACTCAGGGTTGAACCGAGATTAATAATAAAATATTAAAAAAATAATTTATAATAATTAATAATAACAAATATGATATAAAATATAATAATCAAAATAATAAAAACATGATTAACTAAATTTGATAATTATATTTAGTATATGTTCAAAACAAACACACACTAAACAAAAATAAATTAGTCAAAAGTATTCAAATATAATTTGTTGGAAGTCTGCCTAGGTTTTATTGTGGGCTTGTTTTTAAAATGATTGGTTTTAAATATTCAAAGACTTTTAAAGTATTTAATTCCACATTGACTATGGATAAAACTTTCACTATCTTTATATATGGTTTCATTCTAACAACCCATTGATCTTATTGGTCACAAGGCTCTCTCACATGCGCATGCAGGGGATGCAAATGCCAGACTTAGTTTGGTTTAAACGTCAAAAACTCGTGTGCATGCGTGTGGTGTGCACACGAATGTCGAATCGAATTGAGGCCCCGCACGAGTTTGTTTTTGCTAATTATGCCTCCATTCAAACATTAGGAGTAAAAATTACACATGCATTTTGGCTCAGTTGACTAGGTTGGGTTAGCTGATTCCCGGTTCAACCGGTCGAGTCAACTAGTAACCTCCCAGGTCTCTCCCATTTTGGGTCTACGGGCATGCCCGGCTTGGCCACTTGGTTGGTTCCTAGTTTTTTCGGTTGAATTGGTTGTGTTGCACCGATCTAACAACATTGACAATAACACCGCCATTTTCTACTATAGGAAAACTGGCTACTCAGACCCAAAGAAATATATAATAAAACTCAAAAACTACACCCTAGAACTCAACGATAACATACAATGGAAGGAAAAGCTCACGGTAATGTAGCACACACCTAAGTTTGGGGTGAATGCTAGCATGTACAGGTGTATTGTTCACACCTGCATATGTACCACAAATGGGTTATAGAGTAGTATGTTTTGGGTTCTAATGTTTTAGGTTTTGGGGTACTATTTCTGCTACAGTAGCACGGTCATTTTTTCTACAATACTTGGGACCAAAAATTTAAAACTTAGAACCCAAAATGTGAAGGTTATAACCAAAAGTTTTCATACCGTGGGAAAAATCCCATGATACTGTAGGACGCACCAAGTTTGGGATTAGGGTTTTATTTTTGTATTTTTATATTTTACTCCATAAAAATAGTGTTATTTTTTATAATTTTTTATTATAACTAGCACTGTAGCTGCTGGCTATTACCAATGTTGAGAACCTTCACAAAGGCACGCGATTCTCAGGTCAGAAGTAGGAACCACGCTAAGTCATTCTCATTCGTATTTAATCACTATTCCATTGTTAGGAATTAAAGTCAGTCAACATTTGAGGGCACACGTTCAAAAATTGGCCAGTTTCAAGAAAAGGATAATGAACTATTAGTTCTTGTAATAGTGTCAAAATCCCATAGCCCATGTTTGATTGGAGGTTATCCCCAAGGGATAACCCCAACACAATTCCCAATGAAAAAGTTTTTTCTGCCAAAATCATTAATTAAGATTTAAACATAAAACCCACCAATATATAGTCGACACATCACTATCTTATCATTAATACCTTTACTTTAAAATTTCCCTTCAAAAATTTTGAAATTTTTCAAAACTTATTCCTAATCCCAAGTGGGATATTCCCCTATCAAACACTATTACAAGGACTAATAAATAATTGTCTCTTCAAGAAAACTTTTTTTTTTAAATAAAAAGACTTTGAAAAAAGAGCAACTTCATTATAAGTCCCTCTACTATTTGTACACTATTCATCTTTTTTTTCCTTACGCACTCAATACCCTATTTACACTAACTTCCCACACAAGGAATAAGTTTACTATTGAGGGATGAATAGTTAATTAACTATTGAAAAAATGTTTTTTTAAAATAAATTAAACATTTATGTTATTTTTGTGTTTGGATAAATTATTTCAGATTTATAATGATAATAATAAATAAAAATAAATAATTATAATAAAAATAAATGATATTTAATAATTGATAATTTGTAAAATAGTTTTGAAAAAAATTTAAGATTGGTGTTTTGATAATTGACAGTTTTGTTAATTGACACATTCTAAAACCGCTTCTACAGCTTTCTTTTCGAAAGCCACAAATGATTAGCTTTTGGAAAAAAAAAAAATTAACTACAGCTTCTATTTTTTGGAAAAACCCATCTAAACATACTATTTTGTTCCTTAACTTACTCGGGAAGCATTTCTAGGAAAAAAAAACTCATCCAAACAAGGCCATTGTCATGAACTTCACCATGGTTTCTTTGAATTAGTTGTAACCATTTTATTAGTATTTTTTTAATTACTTATTATTGTTAAAAAATAATCAAATTATTTATCACCCTCTTATTTTTTAATAATACCTAAGAATGGGTATTGGGCGGGGAATCCTGGCTCTCTTCGGGGATCCGCCCCACATGTCTTTACACTTTTATCCCTATCACATTTGAAATAACTATCATAGCAACCCCACACACGGCCAAACCATTCCCTATTCTATTAACTCTGTTAGTATATAAACTGGAAATGCATATTATCAAAGTTATCTCATGTAAACTTATTAGTAAGCTGGGAAAGTGTCTCCTTGCCACGTAGGGAGTCATACACCGCTATTGTCTTGGTGGTGTTAAATAGCTCCCCAAACTATACTTTATTATTGTTGGGTTTGAGTGTCCAAGACCAACTAGGCTGCCGATCTGGAAGGCTATCGATCTGGAAGGCTGCCGATGTAGCGGACCGATCCGATAAGTTCGATCGCTGTGTGGAGTCCAAGACACGAAGCCGATATATGTATACCGATGCGTCACTCATCGATATCGGTGTCCGAAGCATCAGATCGAGAAGCATGTATATCGGATGGATACTTCGGACCGGTATACTTGACAAGTAGTTGTTTGCTTGTTCTACCTGACGCTAATCTCAATGTAGGAGCGGCGGTGTCAGAGGTAAAGGTGTCTTGGAACTACCACAGGTATGATAGCAGTATGGTGTAACATGGCGTGTTACACAAGCTGCAGAAAGGTGCTCTTGGGATTCGAGCCAAAGAAGATAGAAAAGAGGTTAATGTCTTCTTGGCGAGATAGAACATACTAGAGTGAACAAGAGAGCACCAGTGAGGCAAGCAAGAAGAATAAGAAGGAAGGAGACGTTGGAGGTGAAGGACTTTGGAGCTCAACTGTGGTTTGAGTTTATTTGCTTAAGCTTGTCTTAAGTTAAGTATTCACTGATCTGTTTGTCTATTCCTATCTTTGTTTGTAATCTTGAGTTTGGGCATCAACTCAAGAGTTACCTTGTAGTTCTTGCTTGTGATTTTAGTGGATATATCTGTCTACCGGTGCCTCGTGGTTTTTCCCTCGATTTGTAGGGTTTCCACATATATCTTGGTGTGTTGTCTCTTGTGATTGTGTTTAGTGTTCTTTGTGCTAGTTCTCACTGAGTTGTTCCTACACCTCTTCCTTTGCGATCCCATTTGCGCAACAAGTGGTATCAAAGCTTTGGTTAACCAGAGGAAGATGGAGGGAAGTTTAAGCACTATGATAAAGCTCAACAACTCTAACTGGAATGTTTGGAAGATCAAGATGGAGGATCTACTGTACAACAAATAGCAGTATGATCCGTTAGAGTGTAATGGAGTGAAGCCCCAAGAGATGACAGATGGTGACTGGAAGAAGAAGAACAGGGTTGCCATTGGCACCATCCGACGATGGTTTGGATGAGTCTGTTTTTCATTATGTCAGTAAGGAAACTTGCGTTCACACACTGTGGAGCAAGCTGGAATCACTGTATGAGAGAAAAATAGTTGGAAACAAAGGCGCTTCGATTGTGGCGGCTTGTGAACCTGAAGTTCCAAGATGGGGGTTCCTATCGGACCATCTGAATCAATTCCAAAGTATTGTAAACCAGTTAACCACCATGAAGATGACCTTGGATGACGAGGTGCAAGCTCTTCTGCTCTTGAGTTCAATGCCAGAAAGCTGGGAGACACTGAAGGTCTCACCCTTCAACTCTACTCCAGATGGAGCGTTGACGATGAGCCAAGTTATATCAAGTTTGATGAATGAAGAAACAAGGCGACAGGCGTCAGGTGCCGAGCAGTCAAATGCTTTTGTTACCGAACAACGTGATACTGATCAACGTGGGAGGAACAAAAGCAGAGGACCCCGTGGTCGAGGAGACTGAAGAGGTTGATCCAAGTCAAGGGGGAGACCACCAACTTGCTATCATTGTGGCAAGGTTGGACACAAGAAATGGCAGTGCTTCAAGCTTAGAGATGGGAAAGCCAAAGAGCATGTGAAGGACGATAAGAATACAGCTGCTGTGATCTTGAGCGATCTAGTAGTCTTATCGGAAGAAGAGTGTCTCCATGTTGGCTCTTCGGATTCAGAGTGGGTGGTAGATACTGCTGCTTCCTACCACGCCACACCGAACAAAGAGTTTTTCACATCCTACCGAGCCAAAGTAGAAAGAGAAACCGAGAAGTTGTTGAAATGCATCCATACTGACAATGAAGGAGAGTATACATCGAAGAACTTTGAAGGGTTTTGTTGAGAACATGGCATTCGACATGTGAAGATAGTACCTGGAACTCCTCAACACAATGGAGTAACCGAAAGGATGAACCGCACTATAGTTGAGAAGGTGTGAAGCATGTTGAAGATGTCGGGACTACCAAAGACATTCTGGGGAGAAGCTACTCTAACATATCTGATTAATAGGTCACCATCAACTCCACTGGAAGGTGACATCCCAGAAAGAGTATGGAGTGGAAGGAGTCCATCCTACTCTAATTTGAAGGTCTTCTGATGTAAAGCTTTTGTGCACGTCCTGAAGGAACAAAGGTCCAAGTTGGATGGTAAGGCAATTCCATGTGTGTTTGTTGGTTATGGCGATGAGGAGCTCGGTTTCAGGTTGTGGAATCCGATGAAGCGAAGTATTGTAAGAAGCAGAGATGTGGTCTTTTACAAAGACCAAAATGGCCTCAGAAATGAGAAGGCCAAGTTAACCGATGTGGGGTCAACCGCAATTCCGAACGTCGAACTCCCAAGGAAGGACGTTCCGATCAGACCTCAACAGATATGGCGACCAGTTGCGGTCCGATCTGAAGAAAACCGATCTGAAGAAAGCCGATGTGAAGAGCCGATCCGATCTGCAGATGAAGCTGGTACCAGTCGCCGAAGCGGTGGCGTAGAAGAGGAAGAAGTGACTATAGAAAGAAATCTTCAACAAGGAGAGGGATCGAGTACTTAAACTAAAAGATCGGGTAGAGACCGAAGACCATCTCAAAGGTACCCATCTAGTGATTATATTTTGCTCACCGATATGGGGGAGCTTGAGACACTTCAAGAAGTTCGTTGTCATAAGGACAAGGACAGATGGATGGAAGCTATGCATGAGGAGATGGCGTCTCTACAGAAGAATGATACCTATGAACTTGTTGAGCTACCAAAGGATAAGAAAGCTTCGAGAAACAAGTGGGTATTCAAGTTGAAGACCGATTCTCAGAGTCGGATGAAGTTCAAAGCCCGATTAGTAGTGAAGGGCTTTGCTCAAGAGAAGAGGATTGATTTTGATGAAGTATTCTCCCCAGTTGTGAAGATGTCATCCATCAGAGTGGTACTTGGCATGGTTGCAGCCCTGGATCTGCAGGATCTGCAGATTGAACAGATGGATGTCAAGACAGCATTTCTTCATGGAGATCTTCAGGAAGAAGTTTATATGAGACAACCTGAAGGATTTAAGCAGAAAGGGAATGAACACTTGGTCTACAAGCTAAGAAAGAGCCTCTATGGTTTAAAGTAGGCACCCAGACAATGGTACCTGAAGTTTGACTCTTTCATGAAGAAGAAGGAATATATCCGAACAGTTGCCGATCAGTGTGTATACATGAAGAAATTTTATGAAGCCAAGTACATTATTCTACTGCTATATATGGACGATATGCTAATTGTTGGGAAGGACAGCAAGTTGATTGAGAAGCTGAAGCAAGACCTATCCGAGGAGTTTGATATAAAAGATCTTGGTGAAGCCAAACATATACTCGGAATGAGAATCCTTAAAGACCGGAAAGCTGAAAAGATCTGGCTGTCTCAGGAGAAGTACGTTGAACAGGTTCTTGATCGATTCAACATGAAGGACTCCAAAGCGGTTGCTACTCCGCTTGGTAGTCACTATTAGCTCAATAAATCTATGTGCCCAACAACCGAAGCAGAGAAGGAGAAGATGAACTCTATCCCTTATTCGTCGGCAGTAGGAAGTTTAATGTATGCAATGTTCTGTACAATACCATATATAGCTCACGTAGTAGGAATGTTGAGCAGATACCTCTCAAATCCAGGCAAGAAGCATTGGGAGGCTATGAAGTGGATCCTTAGATACTTGAGAGGAACATCAAAGATGTGTCTAAGTTTTGGCAATTCAGCGCCAACCTTGGAAGGTTACACAGATGCAGACATGGCAAGCGACATTGATAGTCACCGATCTCTCACAGGCTATGTTTTTACATTCGCAGGGGGAGCTGTATCTTGGCAATCACGATTGCAGAAATGTGTTGCTCTCTCCACTACCAAAGCTGAGTACATTGCAGCAGTTGAAGCTATCAAGGAGATGGTGTGGATGAAGAGTTTTCTCCAAGAGCTGGGAGTGAAGCAAGAAGAGTATGTAGTGTTCTGTGATAGCCAAAGTGGAATTGATCTAAGTAAGAATGCTACATATCATTCCCGAACTAAGCACATTGATGTTCGGTATCACTGGATCCGAGAAGCCCAAGAAGAGCAGAAGTTCAAGCTAGAGAAGATTTGCACTGAAGACAACCCTTCCGATATGTTAACGAAGGGACTTTCTAAAGAGAAGCTGGTGAAGTGCTCTAGGGCAATTGGGATGGACTCTAAGTAAAGGAGTCCATAGAACAACATCTCTCCGGTTGGCCTTGGAAGGGGAGATTGTTGGGTTTGAGTGTCCAAGACCAACTTGGCTGCCGATCTTGAAGGCTGCCGATGTAACGGACCGATCCGATAAGTTGATTCGATGTGTGGAGTCAAGACGAAGCCGATATGTGTATACCGATGCGTCACTCATCGATATCGGTGTCCGAAGCATCAGATCGAGAAGCATGTATATCGGATGAATACTTCGGACCGGTATACTTGACAAGCAGTTGTTTGCTTGTTCTACCTAACGCTAATCTCAATGTAGGAGCGGCGGTGTCAGAGGTAAAGGTGTCTTGGAACTACCACAGGTATGATAGCAGTATAGTGTAACATGGCGTGTTACACAAGCTGCAGAAAGGTGCTCTTGGGATTCGAGCCAAAGAAGATAGAAAAGAGATTAATGTCTTCTTGGCGAGATAGAACATACTAGAGTGAACAAGAGAGCACCAGTGAGGCAAGAAAGAAGAAGAAGAAGGAAGGAGACGTTGGAAGTGAAGGACTTTGGAGCTCAACTGTGGTTTGAGTTTATTTGCTTAAGCTTGTCTTAAGTTAAGTATTCACTGATCTGTTTGTCTATTCCTATCTTTGTTTGTAATCTTGAGTTTGGGCATCAACTCAAGAGTTACCTTGTAGTTCTTGCTTGTGATTTTAGTGGATATATCTGTCTACCGGTGCCCCGTGATTTTTCCCTCGATTTGTAGGGTTTCCACATATATCTTGGTGTGTTATCTCTTGTGATTGTGTTTAGAGTTCTTTGTGCTAGTTCTCACTGAGCTGTTCCTACACCTCTTCATTTGTGATCCCATCTGCGCAACAATTATCACATGATTAAACCCTCTCTGTTGACACGTAGGTAAATCCGCCTATGCTCGCATAGCTAGTCCCAAGCCCGGATAAAGGATGAGGGTTGCGGTAGATTGACAGCCAGCGTAAAACTTTGCAACTCTTATGATATGGATTCTCTAATATATACCTTTGGGACATGCTCACCTAGGCACGCGCTACATCGACACCCGAATGTAGTGTTAAATGAGCAAGGGGTTTCATCACATCGCCGCCCGGGTGTGATGGAGTATAGGCAAGGGTTCCCACATCATGGACGAGTGTGGGTAAAGAAGTTAGTCCCGCTACATCGGCGCTCGGATGTGGTGTTAAATGAGCAAGAGTTCTCGCATCGTAGTGGACAAGTGCGAGTAAAGAAGTTAGTCCATGAGAGTAGGATTAGAATTGGTAGTTAGAATATAGGATCTTTGACAGGAAAATCTATGGAGTTAGTTGACACTCTAAAAAGGAGGAGGATATATATAATATGTTTGCAAGAGACTAGGTGGATAGGAAACAAGGCTAGAGAGATTTGTAACACAGGTTATAAATTATGGTATTGTGGAGGGGATAAACATAGAAATGGTGTGGGTATAATTGTGGAACCAAAAATGAAGGACAAAGTGGTTGAAGTGAAAATGGTAGGAGACATGATTATACATTTGAAGCTAGTGTTGGGAAAAAAAATAATTAACATAGTGAGTGTGTATGCCCCTCAAGTAGGCTTAGGAGAAGGAGATAAGGTCAAGTTTTGGGAAGATTTGGATATGGTAGTTATAGGGATTCCAAGTGAACAAGAGCTTTTTATTCGGGGTGATCTTAACGGACATGTAGGTAGACTTAGTGATGGCTACGAGCAAGTGTATGGAAGTTATGGATATGGCAACAGGAATGAGAAAGGAAAATCTATATTAGATTTTGCTTTGGCTCATGATTTGGTGTTGACCAACACTTACTTTAAGAAAAGGGAATCACACTTGATTACCTTTAAGAATGGGGGTAATTGTAGCCAAATTGACTTCCTTGTTACGAGAAGAAATGATAAATCTATTTGTAAAGATTGCAAGGTTATACCTGGAGAAGCATTAACCACACAACATAGGTTGGTGGTGTTGGAGGTGAAGAAAAAGGCCATAGTAAAAACAGAAAGGAGGGTTAAGCAAAGTAGGATTAGATGGTGGGCGTTAAAACTTAAAAGGAACCAACCAATTAGCATTTAAGGATAAAATATGGGAAGAAGGAGGCACAAATGTGAAAGATGATGCAAACACCTTATGGAAGGAGATGTCAAATCGTATTGAGAAAATAGAAAGTGAGCTCCTAGGGGTCTCTAAGGGACTGGGACCTCGACCACAGGAATCATAGTGGTGGAATGAATTGGTTCAAAAGGCTATTAAAGAGAAAAGATATTGGTATAAGAAATTACCCACAACTGAGGATGGAGAAGTCTTTGAGAAGTATAAAAAGGCAAAAAAAGGAGGCCAAGAAAGCGGTTAGCGAGGTCCGAGGTAAATCCTTAGCAAATTTATACCAAAAGTTAGGGATACGAGAAGGGGAAAAGGAAGTATACAAGATAGCAAGGCTAAGAAATAAAAAAGGGAAAGACTTGAACCAAATCAAGTGCATTAAGGATGAGTCTCAACGGGTCTTGACAGGAGATAAGGAAATCAGAGAGAGATGGAGAAACTACTTTGATCACTTGTTCAATGCAAGTCATGAGGATAACTTTACGGATTTTTATGCATCAACGATAGAAAAGGAACTTTAGCTATACACGTAAGATCAGGCCTAGTAAAGTCAAGGAGGCACTAGGAAAAATGAAGGCTGGAAAAGCTTGTGGCCCAGATGGTATCCCGATTGAAGTTTTGAAGTGCCTTGGAGAAATAGGGGTAGAGTGGTTAACCAAACTCTTAAACTCTATTCTAAAAGGCGGAAAATGCCAGACGACTGGAGAAAGAGCATTTTGGTTCCTATTTATAAGAATATTAAGGGAGCTATTCAAAATTACACCAACAACCGTGGTATTAAGTTAATGAGTAAATGCGATGATGAAACTACTGGGAGAGGGTAATAGAGCATCGACTTCGGTATATCCGCGAAGGTGTCGAGGAAGAACCAATTTGGTTTTATGCCAGGTAGATCCACAACAGAAGCCATTTTTCTATTAAGAAACTTGATGGAGATCTACAGAGAAAAGAAGAAGGATCTCCATATGGTTTTTATTGACCTAGAGAAAGCATATGATAGGGTACCAAGACAAGTCCTCTGGTCGGTATTGGAGAGGAAAAATATTCATGTAAAATATATAAATATTATTAAGGATATGTATAAGGGAGCGGTTACAAGTGTGAGAATAGTAGAAGGCGATACGGAGGAGTTTCCTATAACAGTGGTCTACATCAGGGATCGACCTTGAGCCCATACTTGTTTACCCTAGTGATAGATGAATTAACTAGTTATATCCGAGATGACATCCCATGGTGTATGTTGTTTGTAGATGATGTTGTCCTAGTGGATGAGACTAGAGATGAAGTAAATCAAAAGCTAGAATTATGGAGAAACACTTTAGAAAGTAAAGGCTTTAGGTTAAGTAGAAGTAAGACAGAATATATGCACTGTAATTTTAGTCTAAGTAGGAGAGATGAAGGAGAAGTGAAACTAGGGGGGTGGTAGTGTCTAAGGTTAACCATTTTAGGTATTTAGGTTCCATTTTTCAGGATAATGGGATGATAGATGAAGATGTAACCCATAGAATCAAAGCTAGATGGTTGAAATGGAGAAGTGTCACAAATATGTTATGTGATAAAAAGATGCCTAACAAAATAAAGGGAAAATTTTATAGGACGACAGTTAGACCGGCCATGCTATACGAGAGCGAGTGTTGGGCAACTAAAGTTCAACATATGCATAAGATGAATGTGGCCGAAATGAGGATGTTAAGATGGATGAGTGGTCATACAAGATTGGACAAGATTAGAAATGAACACATCCGACAGAAGGTGCATGTTGCACCAATTGAAGATAAAATACGAGAAGGGTGTTTAAGATGGTTTGGACACGTACGCCGGAGACCCCTAGGTGCTCCAGTTCGAAAATGTGATAGTTTAGTTGTAGAAGGTAAAAAGAGGGGTAGAGGTAGGCCTAGGATTATGTGGAGAGAAGTGGTGTCTAAGGACCTACGTATGTTAGATATTAAGCCGGATCTTGCTTTTAACAGAGCGACATGGAGACAAAGAATTCATATAGCCGACCTCGCCTAGTATAGGATTACCGATAAGTCGGCTAAAAGGTTTTCCTTCATTAGCTTAGCTTTGTTTGTAGGGATACTGTTCTGCTTCTAACATCCCAATCTCTCATAGAATTATTTGTTGTTATTATTAATTATTTATATATTTTTATTTTTTATTTTATTTCATTTTATTTCATTTTATTTTATTTTTATTTTATATTTAAGAGTGACATGAAAACAAAGAATCCATATAGTCGACCCCATTTAGTATGGGATTAAGGCTTAGTTGTTGTTGTTGTTATTGTTGTTGTTGTGTTGACACGTAGGTCATCTAATTTTCCAAAACTCCTACCGTACTGCCACCTTAGAGCCATGCAAAGCTTCATTACATCATACATATATATATATATATATATATATATATATATATAGACTTTATTGACTTTATTGACTTAGTTTCCAGCTGAGTACTCTTGTGTCTTAGAGAAATCTAATTCATCATCTCAAATGTGAAAAAGGAACTACCATTAAAGCTCCAAAAACCTCCATGAAACATAGCCGTTACTCCTCCTTATCATGATGTCATGCCTATGGGTGGGGATTTAAAGTTTTGCAACTTTCAACTTTGGCCCTTACAACAATTGGAGTCGTCTTACCTGGATCCCGAACCAGGGAAAGGGAGTTCCACGGTTGGGACACGCAGAAGACGAGTGCCACACATCCTCCTCGGGATGTGTGGCGAGGAGCATCCCGAGGCGATGGTTCGGGATGCTCCTCGGCCACACATCCCGGGCAGGACGTGTGGCAGAGAATCCGCCACGTGTCCGGAACCAGGGAAGTTCCCTGGTTCCGGATCCAGGCAAGATGAATCCACAACAATTCAGAATATTTCCTATGTCCAAAATTTACATGCAAGTCCAACCTTTTGCTATTATTTTTTTATTATTTTATTTGTTTAGTTGTAACTCAAGGTGTCAAACGGGCCGGGCCGGCACGGGCACAGCACGGCCCGAGGTACTATAGCACACGGGCCCGTGCTTGGCACGGCCCGGATGTGGGCCCATCCTGGGCCAACTGTTTCCGGCACGTCGGGCGGCACGGCTCATCCGGTAGATTGGACCAACTACCGGATGATCCAAAGTATTCATTCAATTTCTTTGGATCATCCGGTAGTTGGTCCAACGGATGATCCAAATTAGCTGGCCTAAACCAACCGTTGGGCTCCATTCTCAAAGTTGGAGTTAGAGGGGGGCACGGGACGGGATTTGGCGGGCAGGCCCGGGCAGAGCCCGACAAAACCCGGCCGCGTCACGGACTTACGGCCGGCTCTGGAAAAAACCGTAATCGCCCGCCACCTTGCTCAACCTAAGCCCAACCCGTGACCGGCGGGTTGGCCCGCCGGGTTGACCCAAAGGGTTGGGTTTTTTTATTTTTCAATTTTTTTAATTTTTTGCACTCATGTAAACATCATATATTTTTTAATTGATTTTTTAATGTTTGAATAATTAGGAAAGTATAATAAATTTTATAGATTTGAGAGAGATTTTTGCATTCTTTGGTTACCAATAATGAAGGCTTTTAATGGTTATTTCCTTATTTTAAATAGCTTGCCATTTATATATTTTTTTATGATTTTATTATTTTTTTGGTTTTTATAATATTTGAATAATTAGTGTAGGACAATAAATTTTATATATTGAGTTTTGTTTACTTCAAAAGAGATTTTTGTATTCTCTAATTGTCAATAATAAAGATTTTTTATGGTTATTTCCTTATTTTTTAAATAGCTTACTATTTATATACTTTTTGTGATTTTATAATTTTTTGGGTTTTCTTAATGTTTGAATAATTAATGTAGGATAGTGAATTTTATAGATTGAATTTTTTTTTCTTTCATGACATATTTTTGCAATCTTTGATTGTCAATAATGAAGGCCTTTTATGGTCATTTCCTTAATTTTAAGTAACTTGCTCTTTATATGATTTTGTGATTTTATATTTTTTGATATTGTTAATGTTTGAATAATTAGTATAGAATAATGAATTTTATAGATTGATTTTTTCCTTCAAAAGAGATTTTTGCATTCTCTAGTTGTCATTGATGAAGATTTTTATGGTTATTTTCTTATTTTTAAGTAGCTTGTCATTTATATACTCTTTTTTGATTTTATAATTTTTTTTATTTTCTTAATATTTGAATAATGAGTGTATGATGATGAATTTTATAGTTTTCAATTTTTAAAAATTTTTTCTCATTCTATTTTTATATCAAAATATCATAGTTTTTTTAATACATTTTTTAAATTTTTTTGCTATTTTTTCATTTACATTTAGATATTTTTAAAAAATTTAAAAATAAAACCGTGGTAGAGTAGGATTAACAATTGGGCTTGGAGCCCTTGATTCTACATCATGGCTGCGATTACAGGTCACCCGAAGGTGACCCGTGGACTCAGTGTGAAGTCAACCCGGCCCGACGGGTTGGCCACTGTGGCGAGGGATTCGAATGCAGATTTTATGGACCCGGAATCCCGTGGGTTGGGTTAGGGCCCTGTTAACCGGCCCGTGCCCCCCTCTAGTTGGAGTCCAACGGTTGGTTTTTTTATTATTATTTTTTTAAATTTGTTTTTTGAACTTCTGTATTTTTTTTTAAAAAAATGTGTTTAATTTTTTTTTGTTTTTAAAGATGGAAAAGTCATTTGTTACCCCTATAACAACTATAAAATGGCTATTATTGGGGGTATTTATATCTTTTTGATAAAATGACATTTTTACCCTCCTCAACAATTATAAACGGCTAGTTTATGAGGGTATTTTGGGTAATGAAAAATTAATGTTAAATCTATAAAAAGCCTTCTACTCCCTTAAAATATTTCTCCACCAAGAAATCTCATTGTTATCAAATTCTCAATTCTCATTCTCAACTCCTAGCAACTTCTTCAAGTTCAAGATTTCTAAGTGCTTTTTTTTTATTAATCAAGGATCAAGACAAGTTTGTTGAAGATTTGGAGGGTTTGATCAAGTTCCGGCTTCCAACCTTTGAACTACAATTTGACAACTTGGAGTGATTCTTTACTTTCAATTTTTTTTCCCGATTTTTTCCTATTCTCCATCAAATAATCGAGGTAATTCAAAAAATCTTAATTTTAGTAGTTTAATGGCCGATTTTTCGGATTTCTCTTCCGATAATACTCCTTTTAATTTTAATGAAAACGAACCCCTAAGTGTTGATGACTCCAATGGCGGTACCGATGTCGGACCATCTTTGGGTGCTAATGCGAGTGCCGCCATTAGGAAGAGAACATCGGGGGTGTCCGATAATAAGAGATTTAATAATTTGATCCTTGGTTTTCGTCCGGAATATAAAAAAGTTTCTAGAAATACTACAAAGAAAATCGCATTTTCAATTTACAATGAATATAAAGATAAATTAATTAATGAATTAGCTAATATTTCTTCTAAAATTTCTATTACTTCCGAAATTTGGACTTCCAAATCTCAAGATAGTTATATTTGTATTACCGTACACTATATTGATAATGATTGGATTTTACAAAAGCGTATTTTAAGTTTTAATGAATTGGAATTTAGGCACACTAGTGGTATCATTGCTACATGTATTATGAACACATTGTTTAAGTATAAAATTACAAATTCTATTTTTTCTATTACTTTGGATAATGCATCAAGTAATACCGGTGCAATTGAAATTTTAAAACACCAATTAAAACCTATATTTTCCGAAAAAATTTTCCATCTTAGATGTGCATGTCATATTTTAAATTTATGTGTACAAGATGGTTTGAAAATAATAGAACCTCACCTTAAGAAAATTAGAAATTGTATTTTATTTATTAAAATTCATCAAATAGAAGACAAGAATTTAAAGATTTTTGTCTTTTATGTAATAAAAAATTTAAAAATTTGTCTTGGATGTTGAGCATAGATGGAATTCTACATATTTAATGCTAGATTGTGTTTATGAATATAGAGATGTTATCAATGTCTTTTGTAATGAATTTTTAGAGAAAATGAATTAAACGAATATGATTGGGATGTAGCAAACATGATTAAAAGATTTTTTAGAAGGTTTTATGGTGCAACAAATTTATTTGCCGGTGTTTATTATCCTACTACTTCTTTAATTTTGCCACAATTATATTATATTAGTGAACTTTTTCATAAATATAGATATATTGAGGGATTTTGTACTAGTGTTGGTTCAATGGAATTAAAATTTAAAAAATATTTTGCAAAAATAGAACTAATTTATGTTTTGGCTTATATGTTAGATCCTAGGTTTAAACTTGAAGGTGCTTTTTTTTTATGGACTCACATGATGCATTTATGGGTTTACATAATGATTGTTTAAAAGAAGATTATAAAGCTTTATTTTATGACATGTATACTATTTATCATCAATTTTATGGTGCCAAAACAATAAACCAAGATGAAATATTTGATGTTGAAAATACTTCACAAAGAAAAAATAAAAGTAAAATGGGTTTACACATATTAAGTTTGATGAAAAAGAAACATGTTGATGGTACTTCTTCCTCCTCTTCTACTTCTACTAGTTCTACTAATTATAGTGAAATTAATATGTATTTAAATACTAATTTTAATCATTTCCTCACCCATGAGGAAATTAATGATTTTAATGTTTTGACATGGTGGAAACAATAAGAAAATAACTATCCGGTTTTGTCCGCCATGGCATGTGATCTACTAACGCCGGTGTCCACAGAGTAGCGTGAGTCTTGTTTTAGTGCGAGGGAGCGAGTACTTACTTATGATAAAAGGAGCCGGTTGACTCCATCGTCCTTGGAGATGTGCATCTTATTGAAGGATTGGTTTGATCTTAGAAGAAAGATCACAAGATCAAGGAGAGAATGAGTCAAATAGCGACCGGAGAAGATCGACAATAAACCGACAGATCGGACCGGGAATAAATATTCCTAATTTACAATACTAAATTCAGGTTTTTTTATTTATCTTATTTATAATTATAATAAATTAATAAACTTAGTTAATCAATTTATTAAATCTCTTTCTCTTCATGGACAGGCCCGACAGGGACAGCCGGATGACTCTCTTCATTTTTAATAGCCGGAGCCCTAACCGGAACCCTAACTGTAATGATCACAATTTTTCCTAAAAGTAAGGGATGAGTTAATTTCCTTAAAATGGATTAAGTATGGATTAAAGATATAATTGAAATGAGTTGAGAGAAATAATTAAGAGTGACATTTTGATTCCCAATTAAATCTAGGATTAATCGTGATTAAAGGAGTAATAAAAAAAAAAAGGGGGAAAGGAGAATAATTTTAATTTCCATTAAAATAGCTTAAGTTAAGAGTTGAAAGGAGCTACCAATGAAGTAAAATAATTAAAGGAGGACCGGGGGACTAAAACGAAAAAGCTGCACTCTCTCACACAGCAGGTAAGTAAGTAGGGACCTACATGCAAGACAGGGGAAAACTGGGGGGTTTAATGCAAAATACCACCCCCTACATGCAACAGCCGTGAGATCATGCGAGAGCAACGTGGCGACTTCAAAGGCACGAGATGGCGCCGCCGCGCCGAGTGGCCAACCGACGGCCGAGAGGGGAAACCGCCGCTTCCTGAACCTCCTAACGCTGCTCATTCCGTCTCCTCTCTCTCGCATACGGAGAGGTACGAATCCACCCTCCTTCACGCCTTCCCGCTGACCTTTGAGAGGGAATCCACAGAGAGATCAGCCGTGCACAATGCGGGGAGAGGGGAGGTCAACGCTTACGACAGCGGCTGCCACGCAGATAGAATGGTCGATGCGCCGTCCCTCGAACCCACAAACACGCCACCGAGGGCTCAAGAGGCATCGGAGTAGCTTCAAAGAGAGGAAGAGAGCATCGGTGCACGGGGCTGATTCTCTCATGGTGTTTTGAAATTTGGTGGAGAGCTCGGCCCGGTGAAGGTTGCGCGCGAGGAGGAGAAGCACGGCGACCACCACCAAAGCCGCCCAAGAAAGCTGCTGCTCGTTCTTGCGAGGGTGAGCCCCTGGCCTCTTCCGAGGACCTGCAGATCGGGACATAGAGGGTAAGGGAATGCAAGAGTGAGAATAACCCATGCATCTGTTGTCCAAGCTCGAGTATAAAGATGATTAATTTGTCTTATGCATGCTATGTCTAATCTATAAGTGTGAAACTTCAACCCATGCATGCTTTGGTTGGCCTGAGTGTAAAGTTCCACGAGGAAGTCAGCCCTTTAATGAGTGCATATATCAAAGTTTAGTGCTTGGGAGAATGATTAATGTTAATGGAGGGTGTTGTTGGGATTAAATGTTATAGGTTTAGACCATGGTATGTTCTTTTATAGGTGAACATGCACTTGGTTTGGATGGGAGCTGCAGGGGTGTGTCTCCATGCATAAGAGAGAATGGTTGATATTAAGGGTGGATTAATACTAGAGTTAACTATGAGTACCTCTCCTTAATTCTCTTACATATACTCTTCCCACAACAATATGGGTGACTGATTACAATGAATGCATGTTAGTGGCGGGACAGCTTAGTGTTGAAGTGGTGGTTATGATCTTAGTGAAAGAATGAAATTATGGTTTGAACCTAATGAGTTGTTGAGCTCTAAAGTGCATGGATGGGTTAAGGCTAAGTGATAATATTTGTGTGATGCAGATCCCATGTTAATCCAACTTCTCAAATACACATGCATGTTAGTTAGAGAAAGAGAGTGTTAATGTTTACATGTAGATAGATATATTTGTACATATTTGCATGGAATGGGAAGAAATTTGTGGCCAAGGTATATTAGGCTTAAAAAATTAGAGAGAGAAAGTGTTGACTTATGAGAATAGATGTTATACCCCAAGATTTAAAGGAAGTTAACTATGGTTCGAAGGAGTAATTAAATATTTTAAAGAGCATATTTCTTACTATGTGCGTAGCAAACGTATTGAGCTTCGACGTAATTGTCATAGATCGGCCGAGGGTCTGGGAAGGCACGTCAAGGGAGATTCGTGCTTAAGTCGAAGCATCTTCGACCCAGGCAAGTACCCTTGTACTCTTCCTTGGATGTATATCATAATCATGCCTCCTTGATGTTTAGACTTCATTGTGTATGTGTATCTACTGCTTGTTCTATTCATGATTCCATGATTGATACACATGCTTTGAAATCCTTGTTGTTTGTTGGTATTCCGGGTTCATTCCCGTTGATTGTGATCTTCAGCTAAGTTTGTCGTTGAGGAATCTCCTATGGCAGTACGGGTGCTCGGGGCCGAGGACACCCCGACATCCAGTTTTCCTTGTCAGGGGGACGATACCCTGGCGGTCCCGTATTCCTTGTCGATTGGGGCGGCAGCGGCGATTAATGCGATACATGCGTGGAGGTGGCGCTACCTTGATGATTCTTTGGCCGGTTTTAGGCCGTGTGTGCCCAGGGAGATGACTTGCGAGGGATTTTTCCGCCAGTCTTGAGTAGCTGTACGACTTGTCGTAGGGCTTGGAATCTCCTACCTTTCGTGTTAGTACTCCAATGGTAGGACGTAGATTTTCGCCCTTTTGTTTTGACAGGGACTCCTTGTTCAGGTGTTGTGGCCCTGTTCGTTGATGAGGCCATTGTGTTGCCTTTCATTCCTTGGACCTCCCTCCTTGGCACCTCGTATTATTTTGAATCATGATTACTTATATCCAGCAGGTGCTTGCTGAGCTTTCATTTCGAAAGCTCATTACTTGTTGATTGCTTTTCAGATCCCGAGGAGTAGGACGTGGCACGGAGCGGTAAGCGGGACTAAGAGATTTCTTTTGCGGCCTGTGGACCTCTCTTTTTCATATTGTGCTGAGGACCATATTTGCAGGCTCCCCTGTAGGAGTCTTTATGCTCTAAATTGTAGGGTTGGGGACCCGTTAGCTACTTATGTTATTTCCGCTGTGTACTCGTGTTTTGGATACCTTGACTTTATTTTATACTCTATGTGTGTATGACTTATGTATGTCTTTGAACACCGAGGCTTAGGTGCGCTTTCGAGGGGGGCGTCCTCGTTCAGTGCAGGCCGGTCTGCATTCTGCGCCAGGCAGGATTTTTGGGTCCGGGGCGTTACACTAACCCAAATCAGTTCCCCAACCGGTGAGAGCTTCTTAGTTCTTATTTTAAATCTCTCTCTCTTAATCAGTTCCCCAACCGGAACCCTAACCCAAATCCTCCCCTCCCCCTGAGTCCCCTCCCCCTACGGCCTACCTCCCTCTCTCCCAGTCTCCGGCGAGCGACCGCAACCCTCAGGACCTCAGCCACGCTCTTTACCTCCTCGGCGGCTCCCTCAACGTTATTCCCTCATCCGCCGTCCAAGTCTTCGACGCCACCACCAGCCAATGGTCACTCGGCCCTCCTATCTCCACTGCCCACGAGTTCTCCGCTACCGCCATGCTCACCGGCTAGATCTACTCCTCGAGAGGATGCTGCCCGTTGGGAGATGGTGCCCAGCCCGAAGAAGGTACACACCTCCGAAGCTCCCTCCTTTTCTCTTCAATTTCTTTCATTGGATCTAAGCTTTCTTTTGAATCGATGGGATGTCATCTGGTGATGAGGCCTTCAAAGACGCCGCTCAGAGATCCGCCAGGAGTCGGAATTGCTGGGCCGAGATGTGCTCATCCTTCATCGATCTCGAGCTCCCAGGTTGATTCTCCCCTCTAGCCCTAGGGTTTTTTGGTGAACTTAGTTAATCCTGTTCTTGAATTTTGAGTTAATTTTGGTTGATTTGATGGATGAATTCAAATGCTTTACTGATCGTAGTGGAAGGATCTGACGGAGAGGAGATGCAAGCGAGGTCGGTATATGTTGCGGCTGTTGATTTATCTTGTAAGATCTGATTATTTATCTATGGATTCAGTGTTCATTTTTGGCAATGGAGCTCTATATGAATCAGTTATTTATGTTGTTCATTAGAATTTTAAAGCTTATTTATCTATGGATTTGAGGCTTTTGTTTATTAATATGATGGTGTTGTACTTTATGCTTCCAATAAATATGCAATAATAGTTCATCGAAAGCTGAAGCTTATGGACAAATTATTCTGGTATTAATATTATCTGCAGATAACTTTGGTTCTATAGTTTTATTAGAACTTTCAATTGAAATACATGTATGAGATACAAATTTGTGATGGTGCTTTATTGTAGCCTAGCAAAAGATTCAGTAAAGTATCATCCTTATACAAATTTGTGGAAAATGATGGAAAATAGAAGAATTGAAAATTTTATCCTTGAATCTTCTTTCATTTGATTATTCATCTCATTTTCTTTAGTTAACACATGAATAAATTTCCTCTTTTTTCTTATAGCATTTTATCCTTGCAGAGAATCTCTTCAAAAGTATATGATGCTTTGGATAATCGACCTGTTTCTATAAGACTTACAGGGCTTGTAAGTTCTCTCTTTTTGACTTTTGCTTCTGTCCTTTGATACATTTCTTTTGAAGATTAGTTTCAAGATTCAGTCTTGGTTATATGATATTTTTTGTAGAGGGCTTTTTATATATGCCCTTTGTAAATGGCCAACAAGCAAGGGAGAACCTCAAAGGCAAGGATATCATGAAAGAGATGAAGAGAGAGTGATTCTGATTCATTTCATTCCCACTGGATGGAACTATACATTGTAGAGAAGAAGAAGAGAAGACAACTCAATTTAAAGAGTCTCCATCTTCAAGTATAACATCAATATTGTGACAATCCCAATTGTGAATTACTATTGAACTTAGAGTGAAATGAGAGGAAAGGTCTCATCCTCTTCCTCAAAACATGTATGTAAGGTGTTTGAATAATTTTTGAATGAAATGTTTGTTTTTTTTTCTCTTAAAAACATGTATGCAAGGTGTTTGAATAATTTTTTAATGAAATGTTTGATTTTTTTTCTTAAAAACATGTATGCAAGGTGTTTGAATATTTTTTGAATGAAATGTTTGAATAAAATATTTGTTTTTTTTTTCTTAAAATCAAATCATGTAATGCAAGGTCAAGGTTAAATTTAAACTTACCCTCCTTGAAAAGTTTTTAAACTTTTTTCATAGTTTATACAATCCCCTTTCCTTCTTTTTTTATAATTTTTTTAGTAAATTTCTGTATTTTTTTCCTTCTTTTTTCTGATTTTTTTATAAAATTTTATGTTTTTTTTTTTTAAAAAAGGACCCTCAGTCTTTGTACGGCAGCACGCGGCTCGGCTGTGCTATAGAGGCCGTGCCGTCTTTGGTAGGGGCCACGGGTACTGCGTCTTGCGTCTTGCACGACACGCTAGAAGGCAGCAGACGCCGCGTGCAAGAAGGCACGCGTTAAAGGTCGCCGGCACGGCACATCTTGACCCGTTTGACAACTTGAGTTGTAACCTCAAATGATTTTATTCCTCCATGTATTCTACTTTCATATATATTTTCAAAATTCTTCTATAACTTATTTAAATTGGATTTTAATTATTTATGATAGAGGTAAATGTGGGAAGACATGTGGTGGCCATCCAGCCATCCATGTGGAGGAGCATCCTGGAAAACATCTGGGAAACTTCTGCTCGGATTCACATATGACCCCATCCGGATCAGTATGGACTCCACTTGGACCCGAACCTAACTCAACTTGGACCAAAGACGATTCCATTCAGAAGTCTTATTCGGAAATCCTATTCATATCCGCTACATTCCGTTCGTGTTCACTAGGGTGTTTTATATCAGACTTCACAGGACACCTCCTGTTTGGATCGCCATTTGGCGTCATCTATTCAGAAATTCTATTCGGAATTCTATTTGGGTAATTCTACTCGGAAATTATATTCGGAATTCTATTACTAAACTCAGTCATACAGAACGAGTGGACCATGGGGGTTCATCGCGAAGCCTATAGTAGGAAGGATAGTTGGCAAACTTGGGCATCAAGCTTCTCCTAGGGTTGAGCTAGCGGACTTGGGCACCAAGCTTCTCCTAAGGCTGAGCTAGCGGACTTGGGCGCCAAGCTTCCCCTAGGGCTGAGCTGGCAAACTTGGGCGTCAAGTCTCCCCCAGGCCTGATGTCTATAAAGAGGAGGGTCAAAGGGATAATGGGATGAGATAGAAAAACGGCGAAGCCTTGTCTCTCCAGTAGCTCTTCCTCCTTCTCCTCCTCCATCATTGTGTTTTTCCCCCAAATATTTCACTCTTCATGTAACTTTGATAAACTCTTAGTGCGATTCACTCTCGTGATAAAGACCCATGGTTTTTCCCTGATTTTGAGGGTTTTCCACATTAAACTTTCTGCCTCCTTTTGTTTTGGTCTGGTTTCTATTTGATTTTCGGCTGATTCCGATTCCTAACTTAAACAAATTTAACTGTTTGTGCTAGGTTGGATTTGATCTCAAGGCAACGAGGAACGAGCGAAGCCGCTAATATCGTGGCGAAGGTTATAAATACCTAATTAAGTAAGCGAAGCCGGCTCTTGAATGCTTTGATTTATGAAGTGATCGTATGACTTGAGCCTGTCTTTGAGGCATATAGTGAGTCTGCGCGGGGGAGCCTTCTAACTAATATCTGATATTTGAAATAGCCGACCTTAGCGTCAGCAATTTACATCATTTATTTATCTATTAATAAACCCTGATTTATTATTTAAATATTAACCGATAATACCAAAGAAAAATATGGGCGTTACGGTGGAACACAGCTATGGCGTCGTGCTGCTACAACCACGTGCCGTTGTTGGCATGGAGCACTTTTAGCGGGGGCTCGGGTGGGCCCTGAAAGGGATTGGTGCTCCCGTGTGTGTTGGTCGGAGAGAGGGGGCTCGAATTCGGATCATAATTGGTTATGACCCAAATTCGAAGATTTGTTTAATGTTTTCTTTTCATTTTTTAATCTTTTCTAATGGTTTAGTGTTTTAAAAGGTCATGTGGCATTTTGATGGCCACTTGGACATCAACATAATGCAATGAAGCGTATGAACACATCTGCTATCTCAAAGCTACAGTAAATGAACATCGTCCATCTCCCGACTAATAAGTCTCACTTTATAAAATATAAGGACCAAATAGTCATTAAAAAAAAGAGAGATTAAAAGGATATTTTTCAAAAAATAGAAGGACTAAAAAATGGATTATTCCAAAAACAAAGCCCCTCTTATATTAATTTATTATTATTATTATTTATAATATTACGGCTCGCCAATTTAAAAAATAAAGTTCTATCTTGTGTTAATTATTTATTTATTTTTTTTGTAACATTAAAAAATGAGCCCCCTAATTAAAAAATAAGTTCTATTTATACTTGAATTTTTTATAATATTAAAATAAATGAGACCCACTGTTAAAAAAAACTGAGTTCCCCAGTCGGTGCATTTCTATAAATAATGGGTAGGATGTTTATTTCTGTAAATAAATAAAAAAAAAATATCATACTTTAAAAATAAAGACTAAGTTTCTCGGACTCGATTTGCCTGGTTTGCGAACCTGACAAGTCCCTGGTTCATTGCCACATGGCACCACATGGCAGTGAACCATTAGTAGTAGGTTTGACTAGTGGCGGAATCAGAAGCAAAATTAAGAGGGTGTTGACTTCAATTTTTTTAAAAAATATAAATATAAAAAAAAGAAAAATAATAAAAGAGATGTTGTACTAATTTTTTTTTAAAAAAATAGTTAATTAACTATTCATCCCTCAATAGTAAAGTTATTCCCTATAGGTCCCTTATTACTATTCAGTTATCCCCGGTCCTTGTGTGGGGAGTTAGTGTAAATAGGGTATTGAGTGTGTAGGGGAAAAAGGTGAATAGTATCCAAATAGTGTAGGGACCTATAATGAAGTTGCTCTAAAAAAAATTGTGACTACTGCAACTTTAAACAGTGCCTCTTTTTCAAAAATATCCATCATATAATTTTTCATATTTACAGATGTATAAATAAAAAAAATCTATATATAAATAAATATAAGGATTTAATTAAAAAAATCATAATTAATGAAATTTGAACATAGGTCTCCACAACCGCAACTTCAAATACTAACCACTATATTATAGCATTGTTGTGCTTTGAAATATGATAATAATATTTTATATTGTATATTCACAACGTCAATTTCATATAGCTATAATCTTGAGGTACCCCCAATTACAAACACCGAAAAAAAAACACACACACACAACTAGGGCTGTCAAACGATCAAGTTGTTCGCGAAGCTAAATGAGATCTACGGTCTAAAAGTTCGAGTTCGGAATTTCGAAGCTTTCGAGCCGAAAGCTTTCGAGCTTCAATTTCAAGCTCGAATTAATTTCGAGCTCGAAATGATCGATCGAGCTCAAATAAAAGCTCGAAATCTAATATTAATTTATTAATATATAATATAAATATTATTAAAAATCAATAAAATTAAAAAATTTAATAAAATTAATAAATATTGTAATATATGAATTAAATATTTAATATTTAGGATTGATATATATTATATAATATAAAAAAACTAATTTATATAAATAAGTTTTTAAATCCAAACTAAATCTGAGATTTCAAAATTATAATTGAGTTTTTAATTTCGAGCTTTTTCGAAATGGCTCAGCTTTCGAAATTAAAATCGGTAGAATTTCAACGAAGAAACCTATTCGAGTAATTTAATTTCTCGAAGTGAAATCATTTCGATTTAAGTATTCGAGCCTCGAATTCGAAATTTCGATCAATCAACCGTTTACAACCGCCCTACACACAACTTAACACCACCCAGACATACACAAATCCACAACTAGTGGTTCACTGCCACGTGGCGCAATAGCGCTGTGATCAGGGAACTCGAGATGGTCCCCCATGACATTGAAAAGTCCCAAATTGTCATTGTCAGATACTTATTCCACAAAAAAAGTCATTGAAATGTCTTTGTCAGTCTGTCAGTTGCTTTCACACAACAAAAAAAAGTCAGTCAAAAATTAGGGGCACTTGAAGTTTCCAGGAAATTTCCTTTGTCACTGCCAGCAACTTCCGGGATAGTGACTTTGTAAACCATTTTATTATTATTATTATTATTTTAAAAATAAGTTTAACGATATCATCCTGTGAGCTAATAAATGGGGGTGTTAGATGAACTTGATGAATAAAACTCTCATGTTCAAATCCCAGTCTTGTTAACAGAGTAAGCAGTTTGAACACAAAACTCTTAAAATTTGAATTTCCATATCTGTAAATACACAATGAGGGATAAAGGTTGTTCATCGCCCCTTGACAAATTCTCTAAAGAGGTCTTCAAATATATATATATATATATATATATATATATATATATATATAATCATACAGGTAGTCTAAACTCACGTATATCACATCTTTGCAGGTAAAAAGAATAATAAAGATACATGTTGAAAATTCGTGGGTAGATTCGTCAAGTGAATTTATAATGTCTTTATCAATATTTATAAAAAAAACTTAATATCCTATGCATTGAGTAATTCACTTGCTTGAGTTTATTATCACATTCGAGTCTCCGCACATAGATGAAGGGAGCAATTTTGATAATTCACTTGATAAGCATAAAATTCTCAAGTTCGAATACCCATATTTATGCAGGTATGGTGAGGAGATTGATGAGTCTTTCATCCTAAGAGCGTTCTTGGCGTCTTTTTTGTGGAAGGGTTTTATCCCCTATATCAAATAAAAGAAAGTACTTACGCTCGAAACCTTCTTTTTACTAGGACAATCACTATTTTTAATTGATTTGGATTTATTAGGTTTCGCTAAAATTATTTTCAAATAATTTTTTTCTATTTTTAAAAATAATTTTAAAATTTTAAAATATTTTATAAATTTGTCACATGTACTAAATTAAGTGTTTTCACTCTCAAATTTAGATTCTCAATCATCCACTCAAATATTAATTAGAATTTTCAATTAATAGAATTATAAACTAAAAATTCAAAAAATAATGGAGTTAATAAATAATTTAGTTTTTTAAATGCTTTTTTAGTATTGGTGGGTTCACTGTTGCCTATTTGAATACCCGGACAAAAACTTCCCGGGGTGCCTGCTCATTTAAATGAACCCACAGTCTGGAATATCATTCTATTATTTATTTATCTTTTTACTTAGACCGTAAAAATCTTTTACTGGTCATTCAGAGATATGATCACGAGCTTCGAGAAGTAAACTCACACGATTATCTTTGACCTCTCACCATATACTTATAATCAATTATTATATTTAAATTGTTAATTATAATAATTAATTATTATAATTAATTGAGGGGGCAAATGGGTCATTTGTCCATTCCCCTCATGGGAGAATTACATCCTCAGATTTAATTGTTATGATTAATTTATTTTAATTAAATAAATCATTATAATTAAATATAAATATTGATATTTAATAATTTTTTATTTAATTAATATAATTAAGAACAATTTGTTATGAAAAAACGATTATAATTCACTTAATCATTTAATTAAGAACTATTTTTTAATTTCATTATTAAATTAACAGTTAATTTTAATAATCAATTATTATATTTAAATTTTTAATAACAATAATTAATCAATTATTATAATTAATTATTAATTATAATAATTAATTATAATAGTTAATTAAGGGGGCAAATGGGATTTTGTCCATTCCTTTCGTTGGGGAATGGTTATTCCCCTTGCGAGGAGAATCGTAATCCCTTATAAATAACACGGGCAGCAGATCGCAAATTGCAGGTCATGGCTGAAGAAGGCCGGCTGAAGCTAATAAATGGGTTTCGAGGAGACATTTTCCACGTCAACACAAGAGGCAACTCGGCAGAACGTCGACGGTCACAAGCACCAAACATGGCTGCCGACCATCGGTATGGTCTTCTTAACCATCAACTCCATCATAGCCGTTTATCGGTCTATCAACGATCCATGGACGGTGATGTTCATCGTCACAGCTTACGCTAACGTTGTATTGCTCGTATACTATATGCGCAACATCGAAAAGATGCCGGAGATGAAACGGCCGGTAAGGATGAAGGCCACGGTCTGGACACTCGCCTCTACGCTCACCGTCTTGTTTACTTATAGAGTCTCAATCATGTTGCCTTTGTTTCTCGCCATCATCGTTTGGCTCATGGCTTCCGTTATCGTCTTCGGTGGCTTCTATGCCCTTCTTGTTCACCGCGAAGAATCGGACCTTTGTAACAACAAAGGTCCTAATACTGCTTAGCTCTGCAGCCAATTATATGATAGATATCTATCAAGATATCAACTATGTATCATTTATAGCTCCAGAAGCTCCAGAAGCTCCAGAAGCTCCAGACACCAGTGTTAAAAAATAATAATGATAATAATAATTAATAATGTGTTATTATGTAATGTTATATTTATGAATAAAAGTGAGTTGAAAAATTGGCTGGACACTGCTTATCCTTTGGAGGTAGATAAGGGATTTACTATATATACATATATATAGGTTATGTTTTGTCTCATTTTCATCCATCTTAAGAGGGTTGATTACCAATCTAATTGTACTGATGGAAAAAATATAAAAAAAAAATATGTTGATTTTCATATAATTTGGTGACCGTATAATCATTCATCGGTGAAAATTTAATTCTTTAAAATTTCTATAAATTTTCACCCGTTAAGATAAATGATCATATGATCACCAAATTATATGAAAATTGACATGCTATCTTATTTTCCGATGTTAATTTCATTTATACTGTTAGAAATCCTAAAAACACTCTCAAAATAGGTGAAATGAGGCGACCTTACTTGAATAGTAATAAGACCGACCTCATACTAACATGACCTATATATATATATATATATATATATATATATATATATATATATATATATATATACAGGTTTGATTATCACATGGCCAGTAGGAAATTATAAATTTCCGTCTGTCTACGATTCTGGCCTGAAAGATATTTGAACAATTTTCAACCGTATGGATGGAAAGATCATCAAACAATAAGCTAGTTCACAATTTTCATACAATTTGGGAACTTTGTAGTGTCTTCATCTTAAATGTATCAAAACTTATAGGAATTTAAACGGTCCGAATTTCAACCGTTAAGTTTTATGGGAGGCCAAAGCAGTTCTAAATTGTATGAAAATTCTACAGTAGAAATTTTATTTTTTAAGCAGATCTTCCCATCCATAAAAAAAAATACTCCAAGGGGCCAAATGGGCGGCCAACCGGAAATGAATAAGATTCTACGGCGCATAAAAGTACTCTTATATATATATATATATATATATATATATATATATATTATTTAAAATATATGGATAAATCTATATACATATAAATATATTATAAAAAATATAAAATATATATTTTATATATATTTACTAAACCTCAGGCTAATTTAAAAAAAATTAACTAGTTTTGAGAACTTAATGTAACAAGATCTGAAAACAATTATTTTTAATCTAAAATTTAATATATCGTTTAATTATCATTACGAGGGTGAATAGTGATAAGTGATAACAAGCTTAACTGGCATTGCAAGTTGCAATTATTTTATGGGCCCCACAAATTTTTTTCATTAACTTGTATAAAAAGAAGTGAAGAGAGAAACATAATTTGTACACGTGTAAAGATTTGAATAATTTATACACATGTAAAGATTTGAATGAAGGATTAATCCAATGAAAGAGACTGGCTTTATCGAAGTTTTCTCAAGCCAAATTGGGGTAAATTACCTGAGATAGTCCTTCAACTATACTCTCTATACACTTGGGTCCACTTATCATCAATTTGTAACATAAAACCCCAACTTTTTAAACTGTAACTTAATGGTCCTCGGACGGTTCTTGATTAAAAGAAGCGACGTGGCGGTGAGATGCTGACTCACTTCCACCCATTTACGTGACATGGCAATTTTTAGTTTATATTTCATATAAGGTCCCTAAACTTATGTTTTATTCCCTTTGTAGTCCCCCAACTTATACTAAGTAACATATATGGTCCCTCAATTTAAATTTGCCCATTTCAGTAAGGGTTTTAAGCCATTTCCAACTTAAAATAATCGAATTTAACATCAAAATTAACAGCAAATCGTGTAGTCTTGCAAATCTATAATCTAATTTAATAATTTATAAAATCCTGAAGCATTCTCATTATAATGTAACATCCAATTTAACATCTGCAAACTTGACCAAAACAGAGGTTTGCTACATTATGGGAACCTATCTTTTCAGGAGAGGAGGGATGATTTGTCATAAAATTCAGTCCAAGTTGATTTGTCATAAAACATAGATTGAATAATCATCTGCAAACTTCACCACTATCAGAATAATCGTATGCAAACTTGGATTGAATTTTATGACAGATCAACCCTCCTCTCCTGAAAAGACCGGTTCCCGTAATATAACAAACCTCTATTTTGGTCAACTTTGCAGGAGGTTACATTACAATGAGAATGCTTCATGGATTTATAAATTGTTAAATTAGATTATAGATTTGCAAGACTGCACGATTTGTTGTTAATTTTGATGTTAAATTTGATTATTTTAAGTTGTAAATGCCTTAAACCCTTACTGAAATGAGCAAATTTAAGTTGATGGACCATATATGTTACTTATTATAAGTTGGGGGACTACAAAGGGAATTAAACATAAGTTTAGGGACATTATATGAAATATAGACTAAAAATTGCCATGTCACGTAAATGGGTGGAAGTGAGTCAGCATTTTCACCGCCATCGCCGCCTTCTTTAACTCCAAATGCGGCCGAGGACCATTAAGTTACGATTTAAAAGTTGGGGGGGTTTTGTGTTACAAATTGAAGATTGGGGACCCGATTGGGAAGGCACTTAAGTTGAGGGACTATCTGTGTAATTTACCCGCCAAATTGTGTTGATTGAAATTGGACACTACCTATTTTTCTCGCCAAATTTATTTATTTATAAAATACTTTGAATATCATTATTCCATATAATAATTATGATTTTTATTTTTAATTAAATAAATCATTATAATTAAATATAAATATCTCAATTTAACCATTTTTAATTTAATTATCATAATTAAATTATTTAAATCAAATATCTCATATAAATTACTTTGTTATTAAACCTGATGATAATTCACCTAATTATTTAATTAATATATTTTTTAATTTAATCCACTTAGTTTAATTAATAATAATAATAAAAAAATTTATTTATAACTAATTATAATAAGGGCTTTTTGCAGGTGTACCCCTGAATAATTTTGAAATTATGTATTTACCTATGAATAAAATATAATTACATACATACCCCAGAATAATAGGTATAATTACGTATATACCCCTGGGGTTAAAATCAAATAAAAAACCGTCAAGTTAACAAACGGTAGACATGCAAAATGACCATCATACCCTTTACATATATACCCCTAAAAAATTTGTTTGACTTTAAATTTAAAAATACCCCTTTAAAAATCTAAATTTTAAAATAATTAAAAAATATATAAAGAGGGGTATTTTGGATATTTTCAACCCTTAACCTAAGTTGTAACCATGGTTAAGATTACTTGGTTAAGATCCTAACAAGAGAGTGTATATCCAAGTAATTCAACTTATTTTTCATACAGAATTATGATTTTTAATTTAAATATACAATTATGAAACTTTTGAGGGGTATATAACCAATTTCCCCTTATAATAATAATTTAACTTTTTTAATTAATAACTAATTATAATAATAAATTAGTTATTATTATAATTAGTGAAATTCAAACATATCTTCTTTTGTCTGGACTCCTTAGCCAGCTGATCTCACAATGGTTGTATTTTCTGAATATCAGTTGTATGCTCTATTTTTGCTATCTCTTAAGCATCTGTTTGCACTTTTATTGTTGTATTTCTGCTCGTTCCACACGGGTCTTATGCTGATTTTGTGAAACACCTAGGTACGAAGATGGACTCTTTCCTTGGTTGTACGTCGGTCGTGACGGTATTCCCCGCAAAACGCGTAATGTGTGACGTCAGTGTCTTAATGGGTTTTTTTAGATTTCCGAACAAAACGCCGAAAGCGTACAAGTTAACATTCCACATCGCACCATCCAAAGTTTTCGTACGTAATAAAAGTTTTTATAACAAAATAAAATAAACACGCTGAATATTAAAAGGCCGGGAAAAAACACACTGAGGTCGAAGCTTCCCAAAGCATCATCAGTCTTATATATCACAACATGGAAAATAGATAACAATAAGGTTCATCTGGCTGATATGGGTGAATTATCATAAGATTTTATAACAAAGTAATTTAATTATAATAATTTATTATTATAATTATTTATTAACTATAATAATTAATAATTATAACAATTAATTAGTTAATTAATTATGACAAAATAATTAATTAGTTAATTAATTATAACAAATTATTAATTATTAATTATTATAATTAATAATTTAATTATAATAAACAATTAATATAATTAAATGAAAGATAGAATAAGTCATTTGTCCATTTCCCCCCGTAAAGAGAATCAATCTCCCAATTGGATATCCAAATATCTGTATCAATTCAAACGGGGCTTTTGTGTTCTGTTGAAGTTGGACACTTTCCTTGGTATTCCTTGCAAAACACGCAATGTATGAAGTCAAACTGTTTATGGGTTTGTTTTAGATTTCCGCCGACATCGTCAAAGTCAACATCCCAGCAGATATCGCACCATCCAAAGTTTCCATACGTAATGAAAGGTTTTATATGAAATTATTGGGCATCTTTTTTTGTCTCTCACACATCAAAAGTCAAAAAAAGTCAAAAAAAAGTCAAAAAAAGTCAATGAGCGTTTTGAGTCAACAAGATGCAAAAACACGCTGGATATTAAAAGCGCGTGAAAAAACACACAAACGTCGAAGCTTCGCAAAGCATCAGTCTATATAATTACAGACATGGAAAAAAATATAACAATAAAGGTTCACCTTAGAACTTAGAAGAAGGATCCGGCTGTTCATATGGGTTTAGAAGAGCCATTGTCCACTTCAGCGCCAGCGTCAGGATGGAGCAGCGGCGGCGGCGGCTACGAACACCAGACATGGCTGCCGACCATCGGGATGATATTCTTGACGATAAACTCGATCATTGCCGTTTATCGCTCCATCAACGACGTATGGACGGTGATGTTCGTCGTCACGGCTTACGCTAACGTTGTCTTGCTCGTGTACTATATGCGTCACATAGAGAAGACGCCGGAGATGAAGCGGCCGGTGAGGATGAAGGCCACGGTCTGGGCACTCGCCTCTACGCTCACCGTCTTGTTTACTTATAAAATCGCAATAATGATGCCTTTGTTTCTCGCCATCATCGTTTGGCTCATGGCTTGCGTTATCGTCTTTGGTGGTTTCTATACCATCCTTGTTCACCGCAAAGAACCGGAACTCTGCAACAAGGGTGCTGATAATGTTTAACTCTGCAGCCAATGATCAGATGATAGATATATATCAACTATGTTTTCATGTTAGCGAGCTATTAATATTATTGGCTTTAATGTAGGATTTAATGTATGTATGTTATTAGACTTGTTTATTTTTATTAAAAAAATAATGTTGTTATATAATATGTTGATGTCAAAACTCCATTCACGTCACGCTTTAGGCCATCAAGGTTGCCTCTGATCCTGCATTTCTCCACCAACGGTTAGAATTTATAGTTGATGTGGGCCGCTTACTTCTGCACTTAACAAGTGAGTGTGAAGAGTATCATAAAAACTCCGCTCGGAATTTATTGGAATCACCCAATCGGCGAGCCTGTGAAAAAAAAGGAGAGGACGATGATCGGAATTGGGCCTTCCTGCCCGGATTCAGCTCCGATGCTTAAGTCAGAAAACTTGAATCGAGAATCTTAATTTTAGACTTTTGTGTGTTGAGTTTTTCGGATCCCCTTTCTTCTATTAGTGCTCTCTTTTTATAGCACCTTAGAGGCGGTTTAGGAAAGGCGGTGGAGTAAGGCGGTGGGTTAGGTAAATATCTCTTAAGGCGGTAGGAAGGCGGTAGGGAAATATCTGCCTACTGTAGCAAGTGGATAAAGCTCACTCACTGTAGATGCGTTAGTTCTCTAGCTCTTTCTCTCTATCCTATACCTTTTACGAGAGGGTTGTTACAATTCCGACGGACTTGTTCGTAGGATTGAATCCTTACGCTATTTGCCGAGCGGAATTGTACAAAGATGGTGATATTGTTATGTAGCCAAAGGAACAAGTGGTCCTTTAGCTTAGTGACACCTGTCTCTACCAAATATATCCGTAACATAATATTATAGTTATAAATAAAATTAAGTTTAAATCTCTTTGACACCCTTATATATACTTATATATATAGTGTAATACTTTAAATGGTCCCTTTGTTAGAGTCAAAGTGTTCTTTTGGTCCTCCTAATTCAAATTTGATTCCGTGAAGTCTCTCTATTATTTTAATTAAAAAATCTTAGTCTTTATGACAAACGGATGTTTTCTTTATCGTGTGTTTGGCTGATGTGGCATTATTTAATATTAAGTATATTAAAATAATAATATTTTTACTTTAATAAGGGTTCGATCCCTTGTCTCACTTACCCTCATCCCCGAAGCTCCCCGTCAACTCCTCGCTGGCGCAGTCGACGACGCTTGTCCCAAGAAACCCCGCCAGCACCCTCCGATTCAAGAAACCGGTGCATCGAGGGAAAACAGTGGGCTGGTAGCTGAAAGACCGGTGCGAGAAGAAGAAAGAGGAGACATGTGCGCACAATGCACAGCTTCAAGCTGCCGCCCGTTTCCATCGCTAGTGTTGCCACAAATAAAGGGCGACCATTGAGGTTGCGCACGTCCGCGCGCGGCGTGGCTGTGGAAGGGATGCCCCAATGCAAGCAAATAGGACACAACATGGCGGTGGCGCCGGCCAATGAGTTAAGGTAAAATTTGAGAGACATTGGGAGTCGAACGTGACCATGCTCGTCACCGCTGTCGGGTCCGCCATAAATGTTGGTATGCCCGTGATGTAGTGACACTTAGCCGCAGAATCGATACATCCTTCTCCTCTCTACTTACAAGTAGCCACTTTGTGGCTAGCGCCTATGCTATATCAAGAGAGAGAAACATGCACGGGTCTATCATCAAGGCTAGAGAGAGAAATATAAATAGAGAAAGAAATAGGAATTCTATTTGCACATCATCACTCAATAGTACTCATAGTTTTGAGCCAATTCTTTTCTCATTAAAACATGATCAAACAAGCACTATTGAAGAACTTTTATTTTTTCTTCTCTATAACTGTTTCATTAGAGAGAGAGATGGATTGTAATATCAAAGCTTCATACATAAGTAGCCTAGCACTTTTCTTATCTGTCACCTTTTTCTCCCAAGACCCTCAGCTCAAATTTCCGAGAATTTTGGCCTTCACGGAGACTCAAACTTAACCAGTTTGATCTCCTCTACATGCACCATATGTCTTACGTGGATGTCTACATGGCATCCCAACAATCTCATGCCTTCATGGCCTTGCCTTCATCTCCATTAATGTCACCAACTCCAAAGCCAACGAGAACATCAACTTCATCATGGCTGGCCATGAAGGATCATCCAAGTTCTCCACAAGATGAGTATGTTTCTACTTGTATTGATGATTGTCCGGTTTTAATATGGAGACGCCATTGATGATCTTGGCGGTCGGATGAAGCTCTCCCAAGAAAGCGAGTTTGGGATGATGAACATAATGGTCGCCGGAGCAATGGAGAATGCTAACTTTGTGGAAGGGGTTTGGTGAGAAAGATGGAGTTCAATATCCATTGATGGATCTCAATGAGTTGACAACTTCCTGAATGGGAGGGTGCGGACGGGGTTTCTTGGGAGAGGCGCCGTCACCTACGCCGGCGAGGGGTTGACGGGGAGCTTCGATGATGAGGGTAAGTGAGACGAGGATCAAACCCTTATTAAAATAAAAATATTAATATTTTAATATATTTAATATTAAATAATACCACATCAGCCAAACACATAGTAAATAAAACATCCGTTGGTCATAGAGATTAAGATTTCTCAATTAAAATAATAAAAGAACTTCACGGAATCAAATTTTAATAAAGGGAATAAAAAGTGCACTTTTGGCGATAAGAGAGGGACCAATTAGGATATTACATGTTCCATAAGAATAGAAGTCATTCTTATGAAATAGAGGATTATTATGAAAAATATATTAGAGAGTGTTTGGTAAGAGATTATGTAAAAAATAATTTTTGTGATGATCTGACTTTATTATCTTTTGTACTAAATTATTATTATTATTATTATAAATTAAAAAGCAGATTTTGTGATGTTGTTTGCAATGAAGTTGATATTTTTGAGATTAATAATAATAATAATAACAATAATAATAATAATAATAATAATAATAATAATAATAATAATAATATGTTTACATATTCTTGTTATATCATAAAATGGTCAATGGCCACTTAACTTATTTTTCGTACTAATGTGAGGAGTGAGAACTCGGGCAAAAACTAAAATGGAGCCGGTTTCATCTAAAAAATAGATGGAGCCGGCTCCATGCAAGTATTTCTCGAGAACTCGTGTTGGTGTTATGAACCACGTAACAGTCACAGTCACGAGAAGAAGCTTGGACATTTCAAATTTCACAGCCATGTAACAATCACAGTCACAAGATGAAGCTTGGCCGTTTCAAATTGCACAAGGAGCTTTGACATTTCAAATCCGAAAGCAGGAACCACGTCACAGTCATAAGAGGATGCTTTTTGTTTTTTTTGACAAGCAGTCATAGGAGCACTTCCACCCCTCCCCCTCAATTGCCCGGGCAAAAATTGCCCGGGCAAGAATTGCCTTGTGATCAATCCAAACCAAAAATTAAATGCATACACGGCAAACCTTCAATCGCCTGATCACTATTCATATATATATATATATATTTTATATTTTTAGTTGATTAAATGATAGTTTTTATTTATAATTAATGTCTTATTTGTATTGTAATTAAGAACATTAATTAAAACAAAACTAGTATATTAATTAAAATGAAAATATATTAATTATATAATTGTAATGAAGTATATTAATTAAACTTGATAATCTAAAAATAGGAAGATATCTAAAATATGTGGCCAGAAATATTTAATTATTTACTAATTATCCATATGTAAAAAATTATCTACTAATTATCCATATCTAAACAAATTTATAAATTTAAGATGACAAAATTAAAAAATTAAAAAATAGAAGAATTTTTTAAAAAACTAATGCATAACAATTTTATAAATATAAACAGATTTTATAATATATATATATATATATATATACCATAAAAAACTTTATCCATTGTTTAATTTTTTTTTAAAAAAAATTCATGTTGTATATTCTAATTTAACTAATCCTTATTTTTTAAAAAAATTCACTCATGGTTTAAAAAAATCACTAATTTAATACTCCATATATAAAAATCTCCTAATCTAACTAATTAGTATTTAAAAAAATAATTTTATAAATAATAAAAATAAAAAATCGTGGGCCCCACCATCCATTTGCCCGGTCAAGCGCCCGGGCAAACTTTGCCCGGGCGCTTGCGTCAGCGTGGGACCCTGGATTGCCCTGTCCGGTAGTGGCGCCCACACTTTTAAGATGCAAAGTGCCAGGATGGCACTTTGCCTGCACTTCCACCCGCGCGGTGGAAGTGCTCTAAGGGGCTGTTTGTTTCACTGGATTTGGAATCCAGTGTATTTTGAAATCCGGTTGCTTTTGAAATCCGGTGTTTGGTTAACTGGATTTAGATGGATTTGTAAATCCAGTGCATTCTCAACTCCCATAACAATGGGATTTGGAACTACGGCCGATTTGGCCGTAGTACCAAATCCAACCATTGTGAAAGTATTTTTTTTTTAATTTTATTATTATATAAGTAAATGACCTCTTATTTAATTATTTAGAGAGTTTTAAAAATTTTTAACCGTATGGATGGAAAGATCATCAAAAAATAAACTAGTATATCGATTTTCATATAATTTGGTAATCGTTTGGTCCTCCCACTTAATAGTTGAAATTCTGGACCATCAGATTTTTATAAAATAAGAACTGTTAAGTGGGGGAACCAAACAGTTACCAAATTGTATGAAAATAGACAACTTAGCTTATTTTTTGATGATCTTTCCATCCGCATCTGATTAAAATCCTTCAAACACGCCTCCGTAGGAGGCCAAACAAGTGAGGTGGGAATATACAATAATATCACACATGTCTATATATATATATAATATTTTTTTTAAAAAATAATCTTTAAATTTATTTACAATAATATAAATTATTCATATAATTATCATCAAAAATTAATATTATGTTAAATACATCCATAATAATCAAGTATTATAACGTAAAAATATTATTATAATTATTTTTTTTAAAAAAATATATTATATATAATAATAATAATATATTTTTTAAGAAAATAATTATTAAAAATAACTATATATATATATATATATATATATATATATATATATATATATATAAATTAAGAAAATTTTGGGAGACTTTTATTATTAATAAAATCTACTCATAGCCTAAATTAGGGGGTAATCTCACCATGAATAACCATATACAAGGATTCTATAATCCAACACTCTAAATACATCAAACCAAACACATACTTTTCAGTCAGGATTTCACATTATCCTTCTAACCAAACACCTGGATTTGACTCTCCTCAGATTTTCAAATCCACGAATTCTATTCTGATGTAATTCAAAATCCATGTATTTGAAACTACTTCTAACCAAACGCACCCTAAGAGGATGCTTGGAAGTATGAACGCAATTCATGGAGTGAACGGGAGCCAAGGCTACCCTTCCAAGATCAAAGTCAAAGCGTGCCTCCGGGGGTGAGCGTGTTGGGGTGTGGTTTACCAACTTGACCTGGTGACATGACTTTATGATCCTCTGTACCAAAATTATTATTATTTTTTAAATTAAAAATCAGATATTATGATCTCGTTTGTAAACAAGTTGATATTTTTAAGATTAATATTAATAATAATAATAAATATAACCAACAATTTATGAGACCTATTTATATTTGCTCTTTTATTAAAAGTGCACGTTCTACTCTGCCCTTGTCTTTGATAGGGACCAACACATTTTTTATTGAAATTTTCTCCCATTAAAAATTTTAATTAAAGTTTAAAAATATAATAATAATCCACCCACCAATACATGGAAGCCACATAGCTATCTTATCATTAATATTTTTACTTTAAAATTTTCTTCCAAAAAATTCAAAACTTTTTAAAAATTATTCTTAATCCCAAATGAGATATTCTCCTATCAAACACAAGCGCACATGAATTTGGGATCAAATCCCCAGTTACCATATCTATATACGCTTTTGACTTCCCTTGGGGGCATGTTTGTCACTTTTGTTAAAAATAAAAAAATAAATAATAATAATAATAATAATAATAATAATAATAATAATAATAATATGTTTATTTATTCTAATTATAGTAGAAATTGAAATTTTAATTAGATTATACTTTTAATTTATATAAAAATATATATTCTAATTTTAAAATCCTGATTAGATTAGGATTTATTTAAATAAAAAAAATCGCACTTTATTAATGTAGGATGTGCTAAATTTATTATATGCCAGATGTTGATGCCAAAAACTGGTCCACCTCACACTTTGGTGACTGTAGCCTCGTGATTTGGTCTTAGCCTTTGACAAACGGTTGAAATTTATAGTTGGTGTGGACGTTTACTTCAGGTTTTGAACAGGAGACACTCTGGAATGTCAATCGGAATTACCAACTTTCTACTTTGACTGTTGAATCTACAAAAGGGGAAAGGGATGATCAGAATTGGGCCTTTCTGCCCGAATTTAACTCCGATATCTAAGTCAGAAAACTTGTGAGAAGAAAGTTTTAGACTTAGGTTAGTTCTTTGTGTGTTGAATTTTTTGGATCCCTTTCTTTTTCTTATGGTTCCTCTTTTATAGCAGATTAGAGGCGGTTTAGGAAAATATCTTTAAAGGCGGTGGGAAAGGCGGTGAGTAAATGTCGCCTAAAATATCTCCTAAGGCGGTAAATAAATATCTCAAGAGGCGGTAAGAAATATCTACTTACTGTGTGGGTAGTACACAAGTGCTACGTAGGTAAGTACCACGTAGGTAAGTAGAGAATATCTGCCTACTGTTGAGGCAAGTGGATAAGATCTACTTACTGTAGAGAGGCGTTAGATATTTTCTTACCCGGCTGGCTATAAGCACCTTATGAGAAGATTTTTTAAGAAGGTTATCTTAATTCCGACGGACTTGTTTGTAGGGTTGGACCCTTATTCTTATTTGTCGAACGGATTTATACTAGGATATTTGGTGATATTGTCCTTCGGCCAAGGGAACCTAGTCCTGTATGTGTGACAGGTGGTCATTTAGGTGGGCGATACGTGTTTTACCAAATATCTTCGTAACACCAGATAAAATGATGACAGGACCAGAGAAGAAGGGGATTACATTAAAAACTACATGATAGAGTTTGGGATTCTGAATCTTGGTCGGTTTTGGGTTTCCAAAGTGATCATACTATGATAAGGAAGGGTCCGACTATATGCCATTGCCCCAATGTCCTCAAGGTCATCTCCCAAGGGTGAGTCTAGGTCCTCCCTAGTGAAGGTCAGGATTCTTTTTGCTACGTACTCTATCGCCATCAATTTTGGCTTCTTTGATACGTGAGTTGCATTAAACCAAGGATTTATTACAAAACTGATATATAGATGTTTATGTGAAAATGCATTGTTTATCATAAAAGCCTTCCACTCCAAACTCTTTTTTACTAGGACAATTATTATTCACATATCAGTTAGTTGGGATATGTTGCAGGTTACTAAAATAACTTTTAAATAATTTTCTTATTTTTTAAAAATAAATTTATATATTTAATAATATTTTATCACATATCACTAAATTATTTGGTAGAAAACGAAATCTAGATTTTCAATTAACTATTAAATTATCAACCAAAATTTGAGTAAAAATTTTAAAAAATTAAAAAAAAAGACATGCACAAAACGGCTAATTTATAACTTAGGCTGCTTTTGGATAAGGGGAATGGAAAGGAAAGGAATAAGAAGGGAATGGAAAGGAGAAAGGAATGAAAAGAAAAGAAATGAGATGGGGAATGATTACCTTGTTTGGATGAGAAATAATAGGAAGGTAATTTATTGGGAACGAGGAAAGTAAAGAAAAGGGTTGTGATACAATTAATTTTATACTTTTGAGATAAAAATGAATTTATTTTTTTTATAAAATACTTGGATTAGCATACTCCGATTTAATTATTAAGATTAATTTTCTAATTAAATAAATCATATAATTAAATATAAATAGCTCAATTTAATCATTTTTTATTTAATTAATATAATTAAGAACAATTTGTTATGCAAAAACGATTATAATTCATTTAATCATTTAATTAAGAACAATTTATAAATTAAATTATTAAAATAATAATTAATTTCAATAATTAATTATTATATTTAAATTATTAATTATAATAATTAATTCAGAGGTTAAATGAGTTATTTGTGCATATCCCTATTTAGTCCCTCTAATTAAGTCATGTTGCCCCTTTAGTCCCCCTATTCCAATTTAGCCGTTGGGGGTCCCTTTATTATTTCGATCCAGAAATCTCAGTCCCTCCCCCTAACCGATGTCAAATTTGTCGTCTAAGATGCTGATGTGGCATTTTTTATGAATAAAATATTATTAAAAAAGTAATAAAACTTAAACAGATTTAGTTAGTAACTAACTAACTAAACCGATTTTAATTAGTTAGTTAAGATATTTATTAACCGGTTTTAATTAGTTAGTTAATATTTTTTTTCTCTGGATCCAAATCAGATCCGAAACCTAAACCTCTCTCCCTCACCCCTATCCCTCAATCGCGATAGCGCAGCCTCCCGGCGCATCATTCACACGTCATTCCTGACATCCTCGGTGAGAGAACGATATCACCGTAGTTGGTGCTCTCCCATTCTCGACCGTCAGTCCATCTCACCAGCCAAGGAAGCCCCTATCAAAGGTATTGACAACTTGAACCGTCACTTGCTGTCCATCTGCGCTAAGAGTCCTTCTCACCATCCAAGACCCCACCAGCCAGTGAAGCCCTTCTTGAAGCCATTGAAAACCCCAACCGGTCCTAGTGCAATTGTAATTGGTCCGAAAAATCCCCCATGTCAAGTGGTCAGGCAAGCATTGATTTTTTTTTTCTTCCTGTTTTTGATCTTTTTATTTGAAGTTGATTTAACTGAAGTTTATTGATGTCATGTATGCAATGTAGATTTGTTTTGGTGGAAATGAGATTTGTTGCTCTTTAGATTGTCAAGGACGAAGAGTTGTGTAAAATTATTGTGTGAAACTTTAGATTTGGTGGAAATAAGATTTGTTTTGGAGGAAATGAGATTTGTTGCCCTTTATATTTGTTGCCCTTTTTTATGTTGCAATTGTCCATATTCCATTCTTTTCTGCAATGCAATTCTTGTGTGAAACATATTATGTCTGTCTTAGATTGTGACATGCTTGTTCTAGTGAAATTGTTCATTGCCATGCAATTTGTTGCAATCTTGATTTCATGTTTCTGTCTCACATTTGATAGTAACATCATATAGAAATTAATGTTATATGTGACAAAAGTATAATATATATTGAATAAGAAAGAGTGGACCCACCATGTAAGTTGTTATTTTGATTTTATGTAATAGGTTTAAGGGTCTCACTTTGTCTGGGTAGCATAGTTATTAAACCCGGACCGGCCCTGCGGTTCGACCGGTCGACCCGGTGACCCGGTGCCTAAACCGGTCCGGGTCACTAGTTGACCCGTTTAAGCAGTCGACCCGGATTGACACCCTACCGACCCTACTGCAAACCCACCAAACCTGGACTTACCGGTTTCTATGACCCGGCCGGGTCAATGCTTTTTTCTGAAATGACCATTTTATCCTCGATTTTTTTAATTTTTTTAATATGTTAAAGGGCAAATTATGTAATTTTATTAAAATAAAAAACTAAAAAACTAAATCCCTAGATAAATGATTCTGTATGGATTGTGATTTTCTTTGTCATCTGACACATTGGTCAGTATATGCATTCTAGAGATTTTTTTTATGTTAGGGATGTTAAGCATGGCATGATTTAGATGAGAATTGTAACATATTTGTTTTTTTTCCTTCAATAATTAATGAATATATATATATATATATATTATTGCTCATTAAAAAAATATTTTATAATTTTAAAAATAATATTTAAAAATATTTATATTAAATTATTGACCCGTTGGCCAATGACCACGGCCGGAACCTGGTTGACCCGGACTGACCAGGCCTCGGTAGGGTCGATGGCCGGTAGAATTACGATAACTATCTTTGGGTAGGTAGGACCACCATATTGTTTGTCCTTTTCCCTAAGAATCTCTATTTATGACTTAGATGATACCATAATAAATCATTGCTAGGGAAGAAACTTCATGTGAGTAGAAATGAAGGTCATGAACATAATAGCAGCATGTTAGTTCAAAAAACCCATGGACCAAGTCATGGTTATTAAAAATGGAGGGCATGAATGTGTTTCCTGAAGATCAAGTGTTGTTGTTGTTGTGTGTGTGTCTATAATATATATATATATATATATATATATATATATATATATATATATATATATATATTAGTATTACTATAATTAACAAGGGCTTGAATCTGTTTCCCTGTGCACTTAGCTTGAATGATAATGAACTGGTAGTTGTTGTGAATATAATCAATTAGTATTTGCAATATAATCAATTGATTAAATTAGTTTACATTTATTTTTTATTAATCAGTTTACATTTATTTGTTATACAGCATAGCATGGCTTACTGTGATGAGTGCACTATAAAATACCATCATGGAGGGTCCTTAGTAAGAGAAGGGGGAGTTAAATACGATAGTGGGAAGATAGATGAGTTTAATGTTGACCCGGATAAAATATGTCTTTGGGATTTGCTAGGAGATCTCAAGGAATTAGGTTATGATATAAAGAAGCAGGTGGATTTGTTTTATTTGAATGATGAGGGGATATTAAAAAGTATTAATGATAATGTGGGAATTCTAAATTTAGCTGAGTTGTTAAGAAAACAAGGCACAATAGATGTTTATATAGAAACATCATGTGCTAATCATGGAAAGTCCCTACCAGAAGGATTAGTGTCTGATCCTGCTAGACATACACATCCAGATTAATTTTCATCTGAGAACTGTTGTTGTGCAGGTTAACACTGCTTACACCCACAGTGAGGCAACTCCAAGAACATATCCTGTTAATAATACTTCAGGTAGAGAGGTAAGTTATACTACTAGATCTATTGATGCAGTAACATCAAAGGGAAAGAGCAAGGAAAAGAGACAATTGGTTGCTGCTTCTAGAGGGAAGAAGAAAACATCTTTTATTAGACATGGAGCATTTAAAATGTTGAGAGTAAGTACTAGTTTTTGCAATGTTATTTTTTACAATTTGATGCAATGTCCTGCTTACAAAAGATTGAAAATTTTTCTGTCATGTGTTGTAGGGTGCTCATTCTGGTGGAATTATTATTGGAAGGGAAGCTCCCCATTCTACCTCAATCATCACTGCTAGTAAACTGGTTATAAGTTTAATTTTTTTCCCAATGTTTGAACCCAACTTAGGCTATGGCTCCCCCTTTTTTTTACATGCATTGTTTGGTGATGTTAATGGGCAGGAGAGAAGAAATAGAAGGGTCATTCAAGAGAACAAGCAAGACATTGCTGAAGAACAAAGTCAACAGACATTTGATGTTCCAGAATTCTCAACACAACAAAGCATGACAGCTGCTGCAACTAAAGAAACTCATGAACTGTGAAGCAATGAACATTTGTTTAGGGATGTTTTTTTTTTTAATTAGTGTTTTGGGATGCTTTTAATTTTTATGTTAGGGAATGTTTTTTCTTTTATCACAACTGCAATTTTGTTTACTATGTGCAACAGTTATGAAGAACAAATGTTGCTCTTGTAAATTTCAGACATTCAATGAAATTAGCAGTTGTTGCTTATGCTCATGAATTTCTGTAGACAATGTACTCAATTGAGCATAAGCACTTGTTGGTTATGCTCATGTTGCCAATTGTTTTCCTGCTGTTGTTTGGAGACTCATGATTGATTGTTTTACAAATTGTTGCTTATGATCATGATTGATTGTTTGGATTGAACATAATGAGCAAGGTTCTGTGATTGATTGATGCAGAAAACACTGGTTCTATTATGCACTAGCTAGTAATTCATTAGGAGAAGTAGCATTCTACATAAGATATTTGAGTATAAAACACTGGTTGCCAATGAAGAAAAGAGCAAAAAAAAAACGAAGGTAACTTTTTTTTTTCTAGTGTCTCGATCAATTAATGGCAATGGAGCCTTTGTAATTGGCAAATCTTTTGACACTAGATAAGAAGAAATCCTCCCATGGGGCCAACATCAGTATGCCCTGTCCTTCTTTGCCTTTCCGACCAGTTCGACCAAGTCAATGTATATACGGCTCTATGTCTGGGGGAATTCCTAACTGCCAAAACAAATAAAAAAGGAACAGAAGATCCTGTTAGCAGTTCAGATGGAAGATGATCAAGTAATTAACAATCCAAATTTGTTTCCCACTTTGTGAAACTGAAGTTATTTCTCAAAAAGGATAACGACTTGATATCATCATCCCTATGTGTAACGATCTAGAAGTAATTAAACAATAATATAAATTGTGTATAATCATCTATTCACCATGAATTCAACAGTACTGGTGAAAACCATTTACATAGAAATTGGTAGATGGAGATAATCATAGCAGTGGTACAGAATACAATTACCTACATTAGTTAGATTAAAATCAAACCTGGAGAGTCATCACCTTGAAGACATACAACAATTAAACAAGATCACATGCTCAAGCACTTAGCTTGTAGTCAACATCCCCACAAAAGGGCCCTTCAAAGCCCTCCTCTCTCAGTGTTACATAACTCAAAAGAAAACAATATCAATTCAAGAAGAAGACATTGATCTACAAATTATTTATATATATATATATATATATATATATATATATATATATATATATATATATATATATTGTAGTGATGATGTGAAGATGTTAAAGGTACAACATTGAACTTAAAATGAGGAACGGTGCCAAATAGAACTCCACAGTTGCATTGAACTCCTACAAATCCATCCAAAATACAAAGAATTAATCATTTTCTTCAATTCAAGTGTTCAATTGAAATAAAATGTGCTTGCTTCCTTGAGCTAGTGCATCATGGTCCCGCGTGTTGTCCGTGCTGTCAGCATCGTTGATGTTGCGAGAGGAACGAGAAGGAGGTGGCGATGGATGGATTGATGCGGGCATCCGGTTGTCGCAGGGGAGAAGGTGGATGGCTCCTTTAGAGGTGGCACAGGCGGCACCTCCGACGACGGCAGTGCTTGGTGCTCTGCGAGGACCGTGGTTGTTGAAAAAGAAAAGGGTGAGAGAGAGGGATGAGGGAGAGGGGTTAGTCAGCTAATCATGGTAAGTCTCATGTTTAAGTTTTATTATTTTTTTTAATAATATTTTATTCATGAAAAATGCCACATCAGCATCTTAGACGGCAAAGTTGACGTCGGTTAAGGGGAGAGACTGAGATTTCTAGATCCAAATAATAGAGGGACCCTAGCGGCCAAATTGGAATAGAGGGACTAAAGGGGCAATCTGACTTAATTAGAGGGACAAAACAGAGAATTATACCTATCTTTTACGGGAGGAATGGCCATTTGGCCCATTTCTTTCCCAAGGGGAGTCTCAATCTTTTAAAAAGGGTATTTATAATGGAGAATAATGCCCCTCATTCAAACGCACACTTACTTTAAAAAAGTTTTGTTTTTTTTTAAAGTGGTGGTGAGCCCACTCTTGCTTGTTTAAATGCCCGGGCACCTCCCCCGAGACATCATATTAGAATAACTTTTAATATAAGAAGGTCCAATTGTTGTAAAAAACAATACTGATATTTGACTAGAAATTTTCAATTATTGAAGCTTAGAGGGCAATTCATGGACTGTTAGGTTGTTTTTTAAAAAATTTTCAATTATTGAAGCTTAGAGGGCAATTCATGGACTGTTAGGTTGTTTTTTAAAAAATTTTCAATTTTACTCCTACAGTTGCTTTTGCAGGAGATTTCCTGTCTTCATAGTTACACTTCATCGGTACTCCAATTATTATTATTATTATTATTATTATTATTATTATTATTATTATTATATAATATTATATTCCACAGGAAGCTAGATTTGGACTCATTTAATTATCTACTCAATTATTTATTAGAAACTAAATTTTTATTTGCATTAAAATAAAAAGATTTTTCTAAATACTTTCCCGATTTCATTACTATCAAATATTAATTAAAACAAAATAATAAAAATATAAAATGAGTTTTTGTTGATGTAAATATGTGGATAATTATAAAACAATGTTAGATATTAATTTAAATAAATCCAGAAAAATCTAGACCATTGATAAAGAGCCAACCGTCCAAATATATGCTAATTCCTAAATTAAAGAAATAGATGGTTTTTTTAAAAAAAAATTAATTCATAATTAAGTTTTTTTATTTTTAAATAAATAATTTATTATTAGTTTTTAAAATAATATCCTAATTATCTTGGTGTCTTTGAGAATGTTTATTTATTATTTAATGTTTGATGTGCTTTGACTTTTAAGGTCTGACCTTATAGATAATTTCTCTTTTTAAAAAACCATGGGTTGTTCCGGGAAAACAACCGGCACCGCGATTGAAACTTCAGATTACTTGCAGCGGACGTCACCTATACATAAAAACCCATTTATGAGCTTCACCTATATATAATGAAGGAATGGATCATAAGTGCTCCAATGAGCTGGTCCATTTTACAACAACGCCGGCTGAAGCTCATAAATGGGTTTAGAAGATGAGCCATTGTGCACGTCAGCGCAAGAGCCAACTCGTAGCAACGTCGTCGGCTACGAGCACCAAACATGGCTGCCGACCATCGGCATGGTCGTCTTAACCATCAACTCCATCATAGCCGTTTATCGGTCCATCAACGATCCATGGACGGCGATGTTCGTCGTCACGGCTTACGCTAACGCTGTATTGCTCGTATACTATATGCGCAACATCGAAAAGACGCCGGAGATGAAACGGGGGGTGAGGATGAAGGCTACAGTCTGGACACTCGCCTCTACGCTCACTGTCTTGTTTACTTACAGAGTCTCAATCATGTTACCGGTGTTTCTTGCCATCATCGTTTGGCTCATGGCTTGCGTTATCGTCTTCGGTGGTTTCTATGCCCTTCTTGTTAACCGCGAAGAACCGGACCTCTGCAACAAAGGTGCTGATAAGGTGTAACTCCATCATATGATAGATACCAGTATACCACCACTATGTATCATCATATTGAGTACGTACACCTGTGATAAGTTAAAAAAAGAAAAATAGTTTAATAATGTGTTATTATGAAAATACATTAGATGGAGTTTGATAAGAGATTATGTAAGAATAGTTTAATGTGAATTGTTATGAAACATTTGAATTTCATAGTAATAAATAAAAATCTCACTTTCGTTTTTTTCCCCCTGTGTTTCTCTGGAGTTTCCTTTCGTTTCATCTCACCCAAGTTGGTCATCTTGCTTCGTTAGTTTTGGCCATGTCGAAGTTGCTCTTCACTATCTGGGAAATCTGATAAGATCTTGCCTTGCTGGAGTTACTGTTCAATTGATCTCGTGACGATCCAATTGTTGGAAACTGCTTAAGGAAATGCTTTGAACAATGTGATTGGAAGTTTCTGCGGGTTACTTGAAAATAATTTAAGCTTTAATCTGAGTGTTTAACTCGGTGCAGTAAGATCACAACAATGATATTCTGGCATGATATAACAATCTTTGTCTTCAGATTCGTGTTCCTGAATTGAGAAGAATAAATGCTCTTTGAGGAAGAGATAATTGAAAAAGATGCAGGAGGAACTACTTAATTATCATGGCACACTACTCTCCCGCTTTCTTAAATTAAAAATAAGATTTTGTGACTTGTTTGTAGCCGAGTTGATATGTAATAATAATAATAATAATAATAATTACTATTATTATTATTATTATAATATGAATATGCACGATATATGTGGATGGAAAACGCTATATCCATATTAATTTTTACTTTACATGTTTGAAGAGGCTTTAGTGGCGGGATATAGGGTTTCTAGAGATGTGGATATTCATCCAACCAAACACACTCATTTATTTTTTGGATGTGGAATATCCTCATCCAAGGGATGAACGCTTACAAGTAAACACCCTACAATCTAAATCCACTTTTTATATTCATCCAACCAAACAAGCTCAGGGATATGGGTGGATATAAATCTCCAAATTCTTTATTTTTGTTCATATTTGGTTTTCAAAATATTTTTAAAGAAATATACAAAGGGTTGGGACAACTAACTCAAAAGGTGTTAAGTAAAATAATGATATAAAAAGAGATTATGAAAATAAATAGGGGTTATGGGATATTATTAAAAGTTGATGGGTTGATAAGTGATTTTGTCATTTTTAAGAGAGTGGTAAGTAAAAAATTCCATAAATTATTTTGCACTTTCACCAAAATTAAAATCAACTTTTTTTTACTCATATATCTAACCGAACACCAAAAATTTTATATCCATTTTGTACATCCAAAAAACAAAACAAACCTTTATAAACTAACATTCCTATGTATCCATATCTCTGGGGATCCTCGTACAAAGGATGAACACTCACAAACAATCAAACAACCCTACAAAGTCAAACTTCATGGATGTAGCTTGTCCCATCCACTTATATCCAACAAATCAAATACCCGCTAAATTCACTAACTATGGTGTAAAATTTGTCATGTTTATCGGGTAAAATTTGTGATGTTTATCGGGTAAATTTTTTGATATGTCACCTAACTATGAACTTATTTCATTTTGTGGTCTAAACTTTAATTTAAAGTAAAATGGTCACCTAACTTCAATTTTATTTCACCGGACAATCACCCAGTGGATTCTAATTGAGATTAGCTGACGTGGTTGCGAGATTGTCCACGTGAATTATCCATGTCAGCCCTAAACATTAAAATATTATTTAAAAATAAGTATTTTAAATTAATTATTTTAACTACAATTAAATAACATCATTAAATAAATTAACTAAACCCTAACCCTAACCCTAAACCTTCATCTCCCACGGCCATCCTGGCGTTGATCGCCATCTCCCTCTCCCGCTCCGGTCATCCCTGCGCCGCCGATTGCCATTGAAGAGGAGACAGCGGGGAAGATGGAGGGGTTTGGAAGTGATGGTACAGAGCTACTTCTAATGCCAGATCTCACTGGAGGTGATGCGATCATCGGTGAACCTCTGCACAGGTGTCACCTATGACCGCACATGCATCCCGCGTTGTCTCGACTCCGGACTCCGGAAACACCACCTGCCCCACCAACATGCTCCCCCTTCCCTCCACCTACCTTGTGCCTAATCTCACCCTCATCTTGCTTTGGTCCTTCCTTGACGACCACTCCAAGACCCCCCTACGGACCTTCTTCACCCGCCAGCTGCCTCTCCGAGCTCCTCGCTTTCCTCTCCGACCTGGACTGCGACGAGTTCGATAGCCACTCGCTCACCGCCGTCTCGTCCTCCTCCCCCACCATTTACTCCCCTTTTCCGCTCCGACGTCAATGATGATGTCGTTCGAGTCCTCGCGTTGGTCCTCATTGTGGATTTTATCGAAGACAAGACCAATCAGGCCATGATCCACACCCTCACTATTGATCTAAACTGATCGTCCACCGCGCTAATCGAGACGTTGAGGAGAACAGAGCTAGAGGGGTGTGTGGATGCAACTAGTGTTCTGGACGCGATCAGAACACTAAAATTATTTTTTAAAAATTATTATTCTGCTGATGTAGTAAAATGCGTATGCCACATCAGTAAAATACTACCATGTGTAAATAAGAAAAATCAGAAACTTATACCATCTGTGTTGTCATGACAGCGTCATGAACGATATTGAACAAAATATGCAAAATACAGAGGCTGTATTGAATATTTTTAAAATACATGGACGAAAATGAATATTGGGTTATAATACAAGGATTAATAGTGTATTTAGACTTTTTTTTTTTTTAATAGTATTGGTGACCCACTATTGCCAGTTTGAATGCCCGTGCGCCTACCCCGAGACATCATCTTAGAATAGTTTTTAATATTGGTGTGTTCCACGGTTTCAAAAAACAATACTGATGTTGACTGGATCCCTCCACAGACTTCCACGTTTTCCCAAAGATTCTAAATTAAAAAAAAAAACTCAATTATGGAATCTTGGAGGGCAATTCAAGGACTGTTAGATTTTTTAAAAAAAAATTCACTTTTACTCCTACAGTTGCTTTAGCCGGAGATTTCCTGTGTTCTTACACTTCATCAGTACTCCAATTATTTTTTTTTTTCAAAAAGTACTCCAATTATTTAAAATATATAATAAAAAATTAATTCGTAGTTATTCAAATATCTACTCAGTTATTTGTAACAAATTAATATTTTTTTTATTAAAATAAAAAGACTTTTTTTATACTTCCCCGGTTCTATTGTTACCAAATATTAATTAAAACAAAATAATAAAAATATAAAATGAGTTTTTATTTAAAAAATTGCTATTCCTCTCGAAATTGTTCCCGAATTTGGTTCATGAATATAACCCTACTAGCGTTGTTATTAACCTCATAGCTGGATTTAATGTACTGATGATCTCGAAATAAAATCAACGGAAAATCAATTGAGGAAAGCAGGACTCTTTTATTCATGCAAATGTGTGTGAAACTACAAAATAGTGTTAAGTATTAATAGAATTTTTTATTTTTTAAATATTTTTATAAATCTTTAATTAAGTAAAATAATTTAAATAAATCCAAATAAATCTACACGGTTAATCAAAGGGCCAACCGCTCAAATATATATACAAATTCATAAATTAAGGATTAGAAACTAAGAATTCAAAAAATAGATGAGATTTTTTAAAAAAGTTAATTCATAATTAAGTTTTTTTTAAATAATAATTAACAATTCATATACAGTGCCCATTTTCATTTTTTTTTTTGATAAAGTGGATAAACCACATTTTATTTATAAAGGTTTATAAAGTTTTACATTGTGCATGGGACGGTCGGAAAATTAACGATACATCATTTTAGTGACTATCATATCTGCCTGTAATATTTCTGGACCTTGCTTAAGTGGCTGGTGCTTGCTTTTCCCCGGGAGATTCTTCCTCCTCGGTAGCCCTCCACGGCCCGCCATTGATGAATTTCAGGGCTCCTTTTACTGGGTTAGCCGCCCGCTCAGCTTTGTGCGTTTCACCGGTGGAGCTGCATCCAACCAAGAGATGATGAGGAAAGAAATATAGCGAATAATTCGTAAGAAAAAGCGTAGTTTTTTTTGAAAACATCGTCTATTCCTCTCCCCCCAAATGTTCTAGGTGATTACCATAACGGCGACCTCCCATCCTCCTCTTAGGGTATGTTCCACCCTTGAGGATGTTCCCCTGGTTCACCAAATCTCTGAGAGCGCCCACTTTCATTTTAGGTCCCTGCAGTGTGTGTTGAGATGGATCCCTTACGAATAGTGTCAGGATATATAATTCATTTGTGTGTGTTTTTTAATTATTTTGGAAAACATTGTTGCGCGAATCTGCCCTTTTTGATGGACAGCGATTGAAGCTTCCAATGACTTACAGCGGAACTCACCTAAAGTTTATATTAACATTAATTTACATATATATTATATATACACAGTGAACTAATGGCGAAGTGCTCCAACGAGGTTTAAATTAGAACAAAGCCGGCTGAAGCTCATATGGGTTTAGATGAAGAGCCATTGTCCACGTCAGCACAAGAGCCAACTCGGAGCAACGTCGGCGGCTACAAGCACCAAACATGGCTGCCGACCATCGGTATGGTCTTTTTAACCGTCAACTACATCGTAGCCGTTTATCGGTCCATCAACGATCCATGGACGGTGATGTTCGTCATCACGGCTTATGCTAGCGTTGTATTGCTCTTATTCTACATGCGCATTATCGAAAAGACGCCGGAGATGAAACGGGGGGTGAGGATGAAGGCCACGGTCTGGACACTCGCCTCTACGCTCACCGTCTTGTTTACTTATAGAGTTGCACTCATGATGCCTTTGTTTCTCGCCATCATCGTTTGGCTCATGGCTTGCGTTATCGTCTTCGGGGGTTTCTATTCCCTCCTTGTTCACCGCGAAGAACCGGACCTCTGCAACAATGGTGCTGAATGTGTTGATAATTAATGTTTAACTACGCAGCCAATCAGATGGTAGATATCAACTATGTTTTCTTCTTATCGAGCTATTCACTTAATGTAGGACTCAATAATATGGGATATTATTGAAAGTTGATTAAGGGCTGATAAGTGATTTTGTCATTTTAAGAGGGTGGTAACTTGGTAAGTAAAAAGTTCCATAAAAAATTTTATGCATTTATCTCCAAAATTAAAATCCAATTTTTTTTTTATTCAACCACATACCAAAAACTTTTTATCAATTTTGTACATCCAACCAACAAAACAAACTCCTATAAACTTACATCCCTGTCAATCCATATCTCTGGTGATCTTCATCCCCTTGGATGAACACTCACAAGCAATCAAATGCCCCTATAACGTAAAACTTCATGGGCGTAGCTTGTCCAATCTTCTTATATCCAACATATCAAATACTCCGTAGATTTACTAATTATGGGGCAAAAGTTGTGGTGTTTATTAGAGTACACTACTCTCCCACTTTCTCCTTTCTTGTTTTCTTAGTATTATTATATGGAGAACTGATCCAGTGGTCGAGATGTAGTTTCTCGGTAGCCATATAAAGCGCTCCGAAATATATGCATTATAATTCAAACGAACAAATTTTGAGTAAAACATATATCAAAAAATTCGAGCCGGATCTCTATGTGCTTAATTTATGTGGCTACCGTGAAGCTACATCTCTATGAAACCGAGACCACTCGAATCCTGGATTATAATTTTTTTCGGTACGAAATTATTCTTATTTATCACATTAAAAATATTGTATTCTTTCAAATTAGTATGGGAATGAAATTTTGTGCAAGGCATGAAATTTTTTATAAATAAATATAATACTGTAGAGAACCATGGAAGGCTCTCTCTTTTACTGCCACGTGCCCTTATTCTTAAGAGGCAGATGCAAAAACACGCTGGATATTATCAGTGCATGAAAAAGCACAATAAGTTCGTAGCTTCCCAAAGCATCAATCTATATATTATAGAGGGTATTTTTTTTAGAATATTATAAATTTATTCTTTTTATTTATGGAGATGCGCATCCTGCGCATTGTATATGAAAATGCGCACATGCTCACATGGGGCCTTGCATTTTTATTTAAATATTAAAAAGCCGACAACAATGACATATAGTACATTAATTACAAAAATAAGGACTTGCATGCATTGTTTTTTTGTTTCACTTAACTTTGTGAATGGAAGTATCTTCTCCTTCAGTTCCAAGCTCCGAGCTCCAAGCTCGACGACAATGGCGTCCGGGAGCCACGTTGCTTCGACACAGTCGTCATGGACGAGCAATGCTCACGGCGGCGTGTCAATGAGCAAGGTCATTGTGCAATACACGATAGACGCTCGGCTGCACACCGTTTTTGAGCAATTTGGCGAGTCCAAGTCCTTTGATTGGTCGAAGTATTGGAAAAACATTGTGTAGATAATGGATAGGCTTGAAACACATTGATGAACACTTTCTTAATAGCGTTATTTGCCCTTCTCCTCTTGAGATTGCTATAAGGTTTGAATGCAATGGCTTTAATGGATATGACAAGTCTTTGATTTTCTCCACCCAGCACCGGTGAAGAGAAACTTGATTGAATAAAAGGAATTGTTTCTTGATATTCTCTTCTCTGCTTCTCGGTTGGTTTTGTTGTGTCTGAAAGCAAAAGATATAGTTTTTATTTATAATTTGTAAAAGAATGTGGTTTTCAAAAGACACAACTATTCAAATATTTTATTTAGTGTAGATTTTTTAAACAAAATATTTAATCCATTAGAAATATGAATAGATGTGACTATTTGAAAACTATATCCTTTATAAATCATAAAGTTATCTTAAAAAGTGAAATTCATATTTGACTAATAAAATAATAATATTTTTTTAGAATAATTATTATTCTAACAATCCCCCCTTGTTCAAAATTGAATTGAATTTTTTGCTTTAAAAAACCTCAAGTCATGCTTATGTATAAAATAATGTATCTTTTGATTTGAACATTACCTTAGTATAATAACACAAAGTGTAATCAAAATCTCTAGTAGCCAAAAACCTTGAACTAGTTATTCCTTGTGACAATACTGGTGTTATTGTACTCATAAACATTGTACCCATTTATTCCAATCAAACACTCGCTTAGCACTTATTATGGCCATGTGCTATCCATGTTTATGAACTTTTATGAAAGCAACTCCTAAATTTTTAATTGTAGCGACACCACTTCTAAGTTCACATAGGTGAAATTCTTTCAGTGTTTTTGTCACTTTTAAGACACTTGTTCTCATAACTGAATTTCATTAAGAGTTTTGATACTCAACCCCCTCAACAGTGACAACAAGTACGCATATTATAATTTGTCCAATCAAACTAAGTACTTAAACATCCACTTATCAATGATTTGTTTTTACCCTTTGAACCTAAGATTACTCATTTCATAATTTTAGGTAGGGTTGCCATCACTGGAGGATAATTCTGGGAGTTTTAATCCCATCATTTTAGAAGTTGATTGTATTAAATCTCTTTAAAGAGGTTTAGTGAAAGGATCAACCAAATTCATACTAGATTTTACAAATGCGAGGGAAATAATTCCATCTTTGATTAATTTCCTCACATGGTTATGTCTTAGACTCATATGTCTAGATTTTCCATTATAAACATCACTATATGCTCTTGCTAGAGTGGCTTGACTATCACAAAATATTGAAATTGATCTTACATTCTTTGAAGTCAATGGAATTTTTAAAAGAAAGTCCCTCAACCACTCAGCCTTTTTCCCTGTTTTCTGCTAAAGAACCAAATTCTGATTCCATGGTTGAATGAGTTATTAGTGATTGTTTTCTGGATTTCCAAGAGATTGCACCACCGTCTAAAGTAAATATCCAACATGTAGTAGATTTGTTATCTCCTAAACTTGATATCCAACTTGCGTCAGTATATCCTTCTAAAATAGCCCGAAATTTTGAATATTGTAAGCCAAGGTCCTTAGTCTTCTTAAGAAAACCAAGAACTTTACCAATAGCCTTCCAATGCTCCAAACTAAATTGCTAGTGTGGGATCGAAAATACCCGCCTGGCATCGTGTCTGTGAAGAGACACCAGGCGATACATCGAATCACAAATGTCGTTTAATATATATTTTATTTCAGGTATTGTGGGTTCTTCCATTCCTAATAGAGGCAAGCCTCTATTATTAATTACCCCAGACAGTGTCTTGGGAACCTCCGATTAAGGACAAAAATACAAGTAGAGACAATGAATAATAATATAAAAAAAAATGATTTCATTTATTCGCAAACCATAATTGTTTTATTACATATGAATATTATCATAGGATATTTATACATATTATTTATTTTTTTATGACACCATCTTCCGCCTTGGAACATATGCTTCGCCATGGAATTTGTGCTGCTTTGGTTGTCTCAAATGCCTACTTTGTCACCGTGAGACTTATGCTAATTCAGGATTTGTACTTCATCGGTTGCATCAAGATACGCATACCACTTTAAGATTTGTACTCCATCATCTGCTTCAAGATGCGTGTTCCATTACTGTATCGAGATGCATATCACTTTGAGATTTATACTTCATTATCCGCCCTAAGATACGTGTCACTTTGAGATTTGTATTTTATATTGGCCACTCCGAGATGCGTGTTACTTTGTCACATCGGGATATGTCCCACTTTGAGATTTAGGTTTTATCAGCCACCTCGAGATGAGTGTTCCCTTTATTGCCTCGAAATACATTGCCGCTTTGAGATTTGGATTTCATTGGTGGCCTTCTCGAGGTTAGTGTTCCACTGTTGCCTCGAGATACGTGCCACTTTGAGATTTGGATTTCATTGGCCACCTCAAAGTGAGTGTTCCACTGTTGCCTCGAGATACGTGCCACTTTGAGATTTGGATTTCATTGGCCGCCTCAAAGTGAGTGTTCCACGGTTGTCTCGAAATACGTGCCACTTTAAGATTTGGATTTAATCATCCGTCTCAAGATGCGTGTTTCTCCATCCGCATCAAGGTGCGTGCCACTTTTAGATTCATATGTCAATATTTGACTCAACCAGCATGCTTGTGTAACAAGATGCCAGTGGGGAAGAGCCAGGACTTCAACTTTTTGTTTGCAAGATCCACTATTTGACTTGAATATAAATATATGTATATAATTATATATATATATATATATATAGAGAGAGAGAGAGAGAGAGAGAGAGAGAGAAAGAAAGAGATAGATTTTTATATTATTTGAGTGGACTTTTGAATTTTTTTTTAATTTAATTTTTTTTTAACATCTGCAGCCCGTTTTTCACCGCTTTTCTATTTTTTTTTTCTCTTTCTTTTTTTCTCCGTTTTTGTTCCATCTGTTTTATTTTTTTATTTTTTTATTTTTTTACTTCTTTTCCTTTCTGCCACTTTCCTCTTTCTCTCTCTCTTTTTTTTCTTTAAAATCTTGTTTTGACGCCCCCCTCTCCACTTCTTTTTATTTATTTATTTTATTTATTTTCTTCCGCCTCCTCTGTTCCGCCTTTCTTTTTTATTTTTATTATTTTTTTAGATTTTTTTTTCTTGTTTCGCCGCCCCTCTCTTTGTTTTATTTTTCTCTCTCTCTCTCCTTTTTTCTTTTTAAAATCCTTTCTCTCTGGCGGCGGCGGCGCGGTCTCCACAAGGGAGGATTTGAACATGGTTTTCTCCTCAGTTGTGGTGAGGATGATCACCAGCACTACCACGCATGGGGTGGTGCTATTCTTTGGCAGCAACGGGGAATAATACCCAACACCACCACGCATGGGGTGGTGTTGTTCTTCAGCAGCAACAAGGACAATAACCAGCACCACCGCGCGCATTATGTTGTTCTCTTCAGCAAGAACGAAGTCAATAACCGGCACCACCACGCATGGGGTGGAATTACTGTTCTTCTAGCGACAGCGGTTGATGATGTGGCCTCCACAAGGGAGCAGGACGATGACGTTGATGGAATATGGGAGAGGAGGGAGCCCTCTGCCACCCCCCTCTTTCTTAAGAGGTCTCCCCTCCTTTATTTATAGATCTTCACAACCTAGATGATAAGGTTGAAATTTTAATTTGAGTTTAATCATCATGAGATCATAATTTGAATTTTAATGATCATAATCTAGATTTAGGTATAACCTTGAATTTGAATTTTAATTATCATGAGATTATAATCTAGATAAAGATCAAAAATTTGAATTTTAATGATCATAATCTAGATTTAGGTATAACCTTGAATTTGAATTTTAATCTTTAAGAGATCAGATCAAAAATTTAAATTTAAATTTTCTAGATTTAGGTATAACCATCAATTTGAATTTTAATCCAAATTTAGGTATAACCTTGAATTTAAATTTTAATAATCATAATCTAGATTCATGACCTTGAATTTGAATTTTAAACATTATAATCTAGATAAGATCAAAACTTGAATTTAAATTTAATTCTTTTTTTTTTGTCTCGAGATTTTTGTTCTCGGACTATCTTGGGATCTGTATTTTTGAGATTGCCTTGGGATTTAGATTTTTGGTCTGCCTCGGGATTTGTGTCTTTAGCTTGCCTGGGGGTACGACTGGATAATTTATTTTAAATTTAAAATATCTTAATTTCAAGATAGTTCAAGATATATATTTCATTGGCACCCTTCAAATATTGGCACCTGGTAATGCATATATATTTATTCATATGTATTTTTTCGACACAAACAGCTAGTAAATCTACTTAATTTACTAATAGCAAATGCAATATCTGGTCTAGTACATTGCATTACATACATTAGGCTTCCACTTGCATACCCTATTTGTGCAATGACTTTTCCATTATTTTTCAGTAATTTGATGCTTGGATCAAATGGGGTGTTTGCCTTTTTAATTTTTAAATGGCTGAATTTATTGAGCACTTTCTCAATATAGTGAGATTGACTTAATGTGTAACCCCCACAATTTATTTTTACCTTGATCCCCAAAATAGTATCAACTTCTCCAAGATCTTTCATCTTGAATATGGAAGATAAAAATCCTTTTGTTTCTATTACACCTTTCATATCATTATGAACAATTAACATGTCATCTACATATAAACAAGCAATTACTATATAATAAAAACAAGATTTAGTATATATGCATTTATCAGCAACATTATGTGTGAAACCAAAAGATAATATGGCATCATCAAATTTCTTATGCCAACTCTTAGGTGCTTGGTTTAAACCATATAATGATTTAATTAATTTACAAACCTTATGCTCATTTTCCTATAGAACAAACCCTTCTGGTTGTTTCATATAGATCTCCTCATCGATATCTCCATTTAAGAATGCCGTTTTGACATTCATTTGATGAACATACAATTTGTAAATTCATGCTAATACAAAAATAATTCTAATAGACGTAATTCTTTGCTACTGGCGCATAAGTATCAAAGAAACCAATTCCTTCTTTTTGTCGAAAACCTTTTGCAACCAATCTTGCTTTATAAGTGTTTAAAGTGCCATCGGTGTTAATTTTTTTCTTGAATACCCACTTACAACCTATTGGTTTTGAAGCAGGAGGTAAATTGACTAATTCCCAAGTATGTTTTGATATTATTGAATCCATTTCATCATTAATAGCTTCTTTCCAAAAACTTGCATCTCTTGAAGCCATAGCCTCCTTATAAGTTTTTGGATCATCTTCAATTTGAAAGACAATAGGAATTGTCTTCAAAACTTTACTTCTATCACCTTTTACAAGATAAAAAGAAAATTTTTTGAATTAATCTCATCAGTTCCAACTGTTTTTGGCTTTAGAACTCTAGTACTTCTTTTTAATTCACTAGGTTCTTTGTCCAATATTTGAGAACTGGGTTGCTTATTAACATTTTGAGATGTCTCACTCGATGATAGTTCATTTGAAACTAAAAGATGCTCAAAGAACTCTACATCTCTGGATTCAATTATCACATTAGACTCCAAATTTAGGAGCCTATATATAGGCTTTGCTATTAGGAGCTTACCTAACAGAAGCACATTTGAATCTTTGCTCCCTCTAGGACCCATTGTATTTTTTGTGTGTGTGCGATGGCACACATTTAATACTGCTTGCACTACAAAAGGTAACCCAAAAGGCAACACTATTGCAAGGTATCTTACAACGCCAATTAAGAGCTTTTTATAATTGTACTGAATAATTTTCCAAATTATATATTTATCTTTGAATAAAACATAATTACATATACATCCTCAGATAATAGATATAATTGTGTATATACCCCGGATTAAAATCAATGAAAAATTATCGGTTAATAAATGGTAAACATGTAAAATAACCATTATATCATTTGTATATATACCCCTTAAAATTTGGTTTGTGATAGATTTAAAAATACCCCTTTAAAAATATGAAATTTAAAATAATTAAAAAAATATAAAGAGGGATATTTTGGATATTTTTTAACTTTTAACCTAAGTTGAATAGCAGTAATGTTAAGATTATCTGGTTAGTTTTTGTCAATGGACCCTAACAATAGGGGTATATCCATGATTCAACCTGTTTTTCAGGGGTATATAATCAATTATGATTTTTTGAGAGTAAATATGTAAGTACCAAATTTATGAGGAGTATATAAGTAATTTCCTCACAATTAATTATGCTTTAAATATATTATAATAATTTAAATTTAAATGATATTTGCATTGTCTATACAATTAATAATTCTCTGGCAAGGATCACAAGGGACCTGATAAGGACTAAGGAGGAGGATTTGAAAACAAAAAGAAATAGGGGCCACTCCAAGCATGAAGAATAGTATGAAATGGAGAAGAAGACGGTCAAAATAGGGAAAGAAGATATTAAACGTGTATGTATCTTTCTCTAGCGTGACGCCACTTGCGTGCACGAGGAGGACTGGCTGATCTCTTCAACGTTGGGCCCAGTGTCAAAGTTTTGATTTCCTTGGCATACCAAAAACATCTTGATATAGTGACAGCGATTCAATCCATGGAAGTTACGGGATCAAATCTCTATTCGAGTAAGTTGAGAGTGCATAGTGTGGGTCACCCAATGAGGCAGCCCACACAAACACATGAGTCTTTTCTGCGTTATTCGTAGTATGTCAGACAGTAAAATAAGTACATATTATGTGAAACTTTGAAGCGGTAAAATAAGCTATATTGTATAAAATCCAGGATAAATCGAACCCTTATACATGACCTATGTGGCTGATTCTTTAGGGTTCGCTTGTTGCACATGTAATTCAGGATGAATCCAATCCTTATACACGACCTATGTGGCTTTTTGAAACACCTGAAGTATGTTAGCTAGGATAGCTTTTTAAATTCTGAGAAGAAAAAAAATTACAGTCAATCAAACATCGGTTTTCTAAAACCAAGTAATTCAATAATACAATGTATTTGCAAAAACATCCAAACAAACGCCCCCTTGATGCAAAAATCCCTTACACCTCAAACCCTAGGACAATCATTATTTATATATCTTTTATATTTTCAAGTGCGTTTAGATTTATCCCAGGCCACTAAAATAACTTTCAAATTAATTATCTGATTTTTAAAATAATTTTAATATTTTTAATATTTATAGATTTATCATGTGTCACTAAATTGTGTGCTTAAAAACAAAATTTATATTTTAATTACCAACTGAAATTGTAATTATTTAAAATATATGATCGAGAAAGGTGAGAATCTCATCAAACATCAATGGAAAGGGGAACCGTATTCTTGTTACTTGTGCAACGAAAGGTGATCTAAACAAGATAACACCTCCTCACTAACTGCCAGATCACAAGGCAAATATGAGAACATTAACCTACCCAACTACCCCCAAACGACGCAGGAGCTCTGGGGGTATCACAGCCTGGGAGAAAATCTACCCAAGGATGAGCGCCTGGGATGGAAACTTGCGGTTATGGCTATACTTGGAGTATCTGGTTGAAAAGGAACCAAAAATGTTTCCAGAATAAACAACGCATTTGCTCTCGGATAATTCGTGCCATCTCTTTCCTCTTGCTATCCTGGCTAAACGGCGTCGCCACCGACATAAAGCAGAAATTGGCCTCAGTGACATCTGTCGCCTGCAACTCTCTGGCCTCCAACCATTCTAGTTTGCCTCAAGAGCCAGCTAATGGGGATGATTTCGAAGAGGAGTTCACACGGGAGATAACTCGGGAAGGGTCCACCAACACCAATACCAACACCAACTCTATTTCACCAGGGACCCTCGGGGAAGGGAACCAATTGGGGGGGCTCAACTATGAGCGCCAATTGTAACAACCTTATTTAACCATTAAATAAAAGAATGTAGTTTATCCACTTTAATATATATATATATATATATATATATATATATATATGGAGCACTGATGTCATCCGGCCGGTCGTAACACTATTTATTTGCGGTCACGCCGGATTTGGCCCCTTGGAGCATGTTTCAAAGATTTTTAACCGTATGGATGGGAAAATCATCGAAAAATAAGTTAAGCGCACCGATTTTCATACAATTTGAGAACTTGTAGGGTCTTCATCTTATGTGATCAAAATTTATAGGAATGCGAGCGGTGAGAATTTCCAACCATTAAGTGGGAGGGCCAAAGCGGTTCTTAAATTGTATGAAAATTAATGAAGTAAATTTATTTTAGCGGATCTTCCCATCCATACCAAAAAAAATCTTTCAAACATGCTCTAAAGGTGATCCGACCAGCCGCATGTTATCACTACTGTATATATATGTATATAAATATATATATATGATCAGAAATTAATTTGTAGATATTCAATTATTTGTAACAGACTAATGTTTTATTTGTATTAAAATAAAAAACCTTCCCCCATTCCATTGCTACCAAATATTAATTAAATAAAATAATGTGAGTATAGAGTGAGTTTTTATTAACGTGAATGTGGGGTAACTACAAAACAAAACAGCGTTATGTAATTATAGAAAAAAAATTATTTTTTAAATATTTTTATGAATTTTTAATTAGATAAAATAATATAAATAAATCCAAAAAAATCTAGACCGTTGATCAGAGAGCCAACCGTCCAAATATATACTAATTCATAAATTAAGGATTATAAACTAAAAATTAAAAATATAGATGGGTTTTTTTAAAAAAAATTTAATTCATAATTAAGTTTTTTTTAATTATTTTTAAACATTGTTTTGCGAATCTGCAAGGTTTGGTTGACAGCGAATCAGCGATAGAAACTTCCGATGACTTACATCGGACCTCACCTAAAGTTTATATGAACTTTAGTTTATATATATATATATATATATATAATGAAGGAATAGATCATAAGTGCTCCAATGAGCTGGTCCATTTTACAACAACGCCGGCTGAAGCTCATAAATGGGTTTAGAAGATGAGCCATTGTGCACGTCAGCGCAAGAGCCAACTCGTAGCAACGTCGTCGGCTACGAGCACCAAACATGGCTGCCGACCATCGGTATGGTCTTCTTAACCATCAACTCCATCATAGCCGTTTATCGGTCCATCAACGATCCATGGACGGTGATGTTCGTCGTCACTGCTTACGCTAACGCTGTATTGCTCGTATACTATATGCGCAACATCGAAAAGACGCCGGAGATGAAACGGGGGGTGAGGATGAAGGCCACGGTCTGGACACTCGCCTCTACGCTCACCGTCCTGTTTACTTATAGAGTCTCAATCATGTTGCCGGTGTTTCTTGCGATCATCGTTTGGCTCATGGCTTGCGTTATCGTCTTCGGGGGTTTCTATGCCCTCCTTGTTCACCGCGAAGAACCGGACCTCTGCAACAAAGGTTCTGATAAGGTGTAACTCTATCATATGATAGATACCACCACCTATGTATGTTTCATCATATTAATTGAGTACGTACATCAGTGATAAATTAAAAAGAAAAAAGTTTAATAATGTGTTATTATGTAATGTTAAATTTATAAATAAAAGTAAGTTGAGGGCCTTTTGGCACCCCTTATATAACATAAAGATAGTAGTCATTAATTTTTTATGAAATAGATGATAATTATGAAAATAGGTTAGATGGAGTTTGATAAGAGATTATGTAAGAATAGATTAATGTGGATTGTTATGTAACATTTGAATTTTATAGTAATAAATAAAAATCTCACTTTCGTGTTTTTTTTTTCTTGTGTTTCTCTGAGAGTTTTCTTTCGTTTGTCTAATTTCATCTCACCGAAATTGGTCATCTATCTTGGTTAGAGTTGGCCATGTCGAAGCTGCTCTTCACCATCTGTGAAATTAATCCGAGCAGATCTTGCCTTACTAGAATTACTATATTTAACTGATCTTGTGATGATCTGAATGTTGGAAACTAGTTGAGGAAGTGCTTTGAACAGTGTGATTGAGGCGTACAGGTTGCACTAACCTTAAGAATAATTTTGTCTCCTCTGAGTGTTTAACTCGATGCAACAAGATCGCAGCGGCGATGTTCTCCCATGATACAACAGTTTTCGTCCTCAGATTTATGCACGCGAATTGAGAAGTATAAACGCTCTTTGAGGAAGAGATAATGAAAAAGGATGCAGGAGGAACGTACTTATCAGAGCACACTACTCTCCCACTTTCTTAAATAAAAAATAAGATTTTGTGACATGTTTGTAGCCAAGTTGGTACTAGTGAGAATAATAATAATAATAATAATAATAATAATAATATAGGTGGACGGGAAATGCTATATCCATTAATTTTTGCTTTACATGTTTGAGGAGGCTTTAGTGGTTGGATATAGAGTGACTAGGGATGTGGATATCCATCCAACCAAACACACTCATTTATTTTTTGGATGTGGAATATTATCCTCATCCAAAGGATGAACACTTATAAGTAAACGCCGCAAAATCTAAATCTATTTTTTATATCTACCCAACCAATTAAACAAGCTCTATAGGGATATGGGTGGATAGAAATCTCCAAATCCTTGGTTTTTGTTCATACTTGGTTTTCAAAATATTTTTAAAGAAATATACAAACTCTTAGGTTGGGACAACTAACTCAAGAGATGTTAAGTAAAATAATGATATAAATAGGGATTGTGGGAACAAATAAGGGTTATGAGATATTATTGAAAGGTTATGGAGGTGATAAGTGATTTTGTCGTTTTTAAGAGGGTGGTAAGTGAAAAATTCCAAAAAAAATTTATGCACTTATCACCAAAATTAAAATCCACTTTTTTTTTAATCATTTATCCAACCAAACATCAAAAATTTTATATCCATTTTGTATATCCAACCAACAAAACAAACTCCTATAAATTCACATCTCTCTGAATCCATATCTCTGGAGATCCTCATCTAAGGAATGAACACACACAAGCAATCAAACGCCCCTATAAAGTAAAACTTCATGGATGTAGTTTATCCCATCCACTTATATCCATCATATCAAATACCTCCTAGATTCACTAACTATGGTGCAAAAGTTGTTCATCAGAGTACACTACTCTCCCACTTTCTCCTTTTTTGTTTTCTTAGTATTATTGTCTGTGCCAAATTATTCTTATTTATCAAATTAAAAATATTGTATTCTTTCAAGTTTCAAATTAGTATGGGCATAAAATATTTTGTGCCCGGCACGAAATGCTGCGACATGGCAGTTTTATTCTTTTTAAAAAAAAATTATATATAGATATAATGCTGCAGAGAACCATTGGAAGGCTCTCTCTTTTACTGCCACGTGCCCTTATTATTATTATTTATTAAAGATATGACTCTAAAGGACATTCTAAAGTATATCAAGTCAAGATAGAAGCACAATTAAAGACTTTTTACAGTTATATCTTTGAATAATTTTAACATTATATATTTATTTTTAAATAAAATATAATTATATATACTTTGAAATAATAGATATAATTATATATATATATATATATATATATATATATATATATATATATATATATATATCCCTGAATTAAAATTAGATGAATAATTGTCAACAAACAGTAGACATACAAAATGATCATTATACCCTTTATATATATACCTTTTTAACATTTGGTTTGATTGTAGATTTAAAAATATCCATTTAAACATCTGAAATTTAAAATAATTAAAATATTTTAAGAGAGATATTTTGGATATTTTCCAACCCTTGACCTAAGTTGTAATCTTGGTTAAAATTATCTGGTTAACTTTTATGAGGCAATTTTTAACAATAAAAATATATCACGTAATTCAACTTTTTTTAAGAGCATATAAATGATAATTATTTTTTTGAGCAAATATATATTTATGAAATTTTTGAGGGGTATATAAGTAATTTCCTCCACAATTAATTATGCTTTAAATATATTATAATAATTTAAGTTAAATTTTTAAATTTAAATTTAAATTTGAATTTGAATGATATTGCATTGTCTATACAATTAATTATTCTCTGGCAAGGATGACAGGGAAAGGGATAAGAAGGATGATTTGGAAAAACAAAAGGAGGACCACGCCAAGCAGGAAGAAGAGCATAAAACGGAGAAGAAGACAGACAAAATAAAGAAGAAGAAAACGTGTATATATATTAACCCTACAGTGACGCCACTTGCGTGCACGAGGAGGACGCGACTGATCACATTCACGTGGACCACGTTCGACCCAGCGTCGAAGTTCCGGGATCAAATCTCCATTAAAGCAAGATGACCTAGTGAAGTAACCCACATAAGTACACGAGGTTTTTTCATATTGGTTCGTAGTAGATTGGGCGATAAAATGTGTATATGTGAAACTTTTGGATGATAAAATAAGTTATCTTGTGAAATCTAAATTGAATCGAGCACTTATATAAAAACTATGTAGTGATCTTTTCGGAGGGCTCTTGTTGTTCATATAAAAAATTAAAAATTAAAAAAAAAGACTCCGTCTACTTTTTTTTTCTTTAATATTTTTCTTGTAAAGCTTCTGATAGTTTCTTGGAAGTTTTAATTGAAGTTCTTTATATAGGATGGCATTGTGAAATTAATTGTAAATGATGCATTAGACATTTTCTCATTTAATAAACATTCTTCTCGAGTGTGCTCAATTCTTCTCTTGAACTTTCCGACCGTGGGTTGTTGCGCATTTAACATCAAGTGACAACTTTCAACTTTGTTTACCTACCAATCTACCACCAACTAAACTTCAATTGCGGATGATATAGGAAAAGGATATTCAGTAATTTTGGATGGCCACATTTATATCTAGGCATAGGGAAACAAACACTACCTTAGTAAAAGAAGAATTATAATTATTAATATTAAGGTTCTTACTAATTTGTGGCATTGATTTGTTTATGATATAAACGGAGCATGGAATTCAACAAAGAGGCCACCACACGGAGTGGGGAATTTAAACTAGAATATTTAACAGAGTTAACAATGATAAGAAGGCTCACTAAATCAAAAAATATCATTGAGATATATGAAAAATCCTATATTAATGTATTGATATTATTTTGAAAAATAAATTTTATATAAATATTAAATAACTCATAGCATCATTGAAATATAAGTCATCTGATATTAACTCCAAATCCTATTATTCAAAGTAAAAGACAACATTATTAATTATAGAAAAAACTGCTTACATCCTCTACCTAACTAGGTATTTGTTTAAATATTTACTTGCATGCCCCTATAAAATATTTTTGTTGCTTATATACCCTTACCATAACAACAGTTAGCTTCTGTTATAATTTTGAGTTTTAAACATAATAAAAAAACTGATAATTGGCATGACAGCCTGCACTGTTTGCTTTTTTACTTTTAGGTCCTTAGGTGGGGGATGTAGGGATTTAGTATAAATAGTATTTTTGGTGGGTAAGATATAAAGACAAATAGTGCACAAACAATGCCATGGATTTTTTGATAATTTTTTCTTAAAAAAAATGTTTAAATTACGCTTAACTTTTTCAAGGATGTTTAAATAATTCCAAACGTTTACATGGGTATATTAGTAAAACCCCATTTATAGAGAAATATTTTTTCCTCATCTCATTAATTAGTGTGCGGCATTTCATCAAACACGTTGGCGCCGACGCGGATAATGCCGGGCGTGATCCACGAATCTTGGTTCTTGACGGTGTAAGTCGTTGATCATGGATTATTGAATCTTGTTGACTTACCAATCCTTGTTGACTTACCAATCCTTGTTGACTTGGCTGTCGTAGCTATTGGATTTTCCTTGGTGGTTGTCGAGCATTGAGTACTTTGGATAAAGCCAAGCAAGTGCCTTTATTCCACACGGCCCCTCAGATTTCAATTAAAGAACAAAGGAAGGGTTGGACAAAGTCAAGTGCGTGCTCCATTATTGACTTGTAAGCATGGGCTAAATAAAATGTTTTTTTTTTTAAATAAAAGTTGAAAACCAACCAACGGTCTCTTGACTAATTGGTATCACAGGAAAGCTTCTTTATATAGGGTTTTATTAGTTGGGACAATCACATATTCGAATCTTGAAAAATATTTTTTTATATTTTTAATTGATTAAATGTTAGTTTTTATTTGTAATAAATTCAATTATCATCCAAAATAATACTTCCACCCCAAACCTTCAATTACCCTGGCAATCACTATTCATTAAATATAAATAATTTTTATATTTTTAATTAGTTAAATGTTAGTTTTTATTTGTAATTAACTATATTTTATTTGTATTGCAATTAAGAACATTAATTAAAACAAAAAAAGTAGATTAATTAAAATAAAATATATTAATTATAATTTTAAAGAAGTATATTAATTAAATATGACCAATTAAGAAGATATTTGTTTATCATTAAATTATGTGGTTAAAAATGAAATTTAGATTTTCAATTATCCACCTAATTAGCAACCGGAATTATCAACATACAGTTAGAAATCGATTTATAATATTCAATTGTTTACACAATTATCCATATAAAAAAAATAAACTAATTAATAAATTTAAGATTAGAAAGTAAAAATTTTAAAAACAAAGTTGTCAAATATTTTAGATTTTTATCATAAAACTTGCTACAAATATCAAATTTTGAATACAACAACAACAACAACAACTGAGCCTTAATCCCATACTAGATGGGAATTACTTATATGGATTCTCTGTCTTACGTATTTATACCAAATATGAAATAAGATAAAATTAAATAAACTGAAAATAAGATGAAACATAAAAATTCATAAATAAATAAATAATACTAATAACAAATAATTTTATAAGAGAATGGAATGTTAAAAGCAAAAAAGTATTCCTACAGACAAAGCTAGGCTAATGAAGGAAAATAAAATAAAATAAAATAAAATTAGCCGAATTTATGGTAATCCTATACTAGAAGTGTGGCTATATGGATTCTTTGTCTCCATGTCGCCTCATCAAAAACAAGATCCTACCGATATCTAACATACGAAGGGCCCCCATTCTACCTCCACGTAATCCTGTCCTACCTCTACCCCTCTTCTTACCTTCTACAACTAAACTATCACATTTCCTAACCTGAAAGCACGGGGGTCTCCTGCGATGTCCAAACCATCTTAAACGTCCCTTCTCAGATTATTTTTATCTTCAATTGCGAATACGCACCTTCTGGGTTTGAGCATGCTCATTTCTAATCTTGTCCAATCTTGTATTTACCACTCATCCACCTTAACATCCCTCATTTCTACACACTCATCTTATTGGATATTGAACTTTACTTCCAACACTCGCTCAGATAAGCATTTCTACGGCCTAATCACCAGCCCCATGTAATATCAAATTTTGAATAACTTCTAAAAAATATTTAAAAGATAAAAAATTCATCTTATTTAATATTAAATGAATTTAATTTTATAAAACTAAATAAAAATATTATTTTATAATATTTGAATAGGATAAGGAGTTAAAAGAAAAAAACAAATAACAAACAAGAGATCTTTGCATTTTAAAAAAAAAAATTAAAAAAAAATAACGTGGGCCCCACCCACCTCCCCGGTTAAGTGCCTCACGTCAATCTTTTTTTTTTTTTTTTCTAAAATGATCTTTTTTTTTTCTAAAGTGCTATTCTAGCACTTTGCCAGCCCTTCCACCCGCACGGTGGAAGTGCTCTAAAAAAAACAATACTGATGTGAAGTTGACTGAATCCTTCCACAGACTTCAATGTTTCTTTCCCCCAAAGACTTCCAAAATAAAAATTAAAAAAAAATTCGATTATGGAAGCTTGTAGCGCAACTCATGAACTGTTATTTTTTTAAAAAAAATTTCAATTTTACCCCTACATTTGCTTTGGCGGGAGATTTCCTGTCTTCTTACACTTCATCAGTACTCCAATTATTATTATTATATAATATTAATTACAATTATTATACTTCCCCGGTGCTATTGCTGCCAAATATTAATTAAATTAAAATAAAGATGATATAGAATGAGTTTTTATTATGGTGAATGAGTGGATAACTACAAAACAGTGTTAGGTATTTATAAATTTTTTTTTCAGTTTATAAATATTATTATAAATTTTTAATTAAGTAAAATAATTTAAATAAATCCAGAAAAATCTACACCGTTAATCAAAGAGCCAACCGTCCAAATATATACTAAATTACTAATTCATAGATTAAGGATTAGAAACTAAAAATTCAAAAAATAGATGTGTTTTTTTTAAAAGTTAATTCATAATTAAGTTTTTTTTAATTATTTTTTTTTTGAAATTAGGGGATAAACCCCATTATATTAGGATTAGGGCGTATGCGCGGAGAGGGACTATCACGGGGGTTCATTTCGAGGGGCCCGCCTTTACGCCCGGGATGCACTGTGTGTAGACCGCCAGCAGATTTCAAGCGGCCCCTTCTTTACTACCCGTGACTACCAAACCCACACAGTTAGAGCAGGTGTGGCCATAGGTAAGGCCATCTCCCTTTGGCGACTCACGCCATGCCTTCGGCTCAGGTCGCGAGGAGATTGAATCGGGATTACGTATTTAGGTGTGTGGAGGGACCTTATGCTCGGCCAAGAAGCCTTTGGCTTTTTTAATTATTTTTAAACATCGTTCCGCGAATCTGCCCTTTTTGATGGACCGCAATAGAAGCTTCCGATGACTTACAGCGGACCTCACCTAAAGTTTATATTAACATTAATTTACCTATATATATAGTGAACGAATGGATTATAAGTGCTTCAATGAGCTGGTTCATATTACGACAACGCCGGCTGAAGCTGATAAATGGGTTTACAAGAAGAGCCATTGTCCACGTCAGCGCAAGAGCCAACTCGTAGCAACGTCGCCGGTCACAAGCACCAAACATGGCTGCCGACCATCGGTATGGTCTTCTTAACCATCAACTCCATCATAGCCGTTTATCGGTCCATCAACGATCCATGGACGGTGATGTTCATCGTCACTGCTTACGCTAACGCTGTATTGCTCGTATACTATATGCGCAACATCGAAAAGACGCCGGAGATGAAACGGGGGGTGAGGATGAAGGCCACGGTCTGGACACTCGCCTCTACGCTCACCGTCTTGTTTACTTATAGAGTCTCAATCATGTTACCGGTGTTTCTTGCCATCATCGTTTGGCTCATGGCTTGCGTTATCGTCTTCGGTGGTTTCTATTCCCTCCTTGTTCACCGCGAAGAACCGGACCTCTGCAACAAAGGTGCTGATAAGGTGTAACTCCATCATATGATAGATACCAGTATACCACCACTATGTATCATCATATTGAGTACGTACACCTGTGATAAGTTAAAAAAAAATATAGTTTTATAATGTGTTATTATGTAATGTTTAATTTATAAATAAAAGTAAGTTTAGGGCGTTTCGGATAGTGGTCATTTTAATGAAATAGATGATTATTATGAAAATAAATTAGATGGAGTTTGATAAGAGATTATGTAAGAATAGTTTAATGTGAATTGTTATGTAACATTTGAATTTCATAGTAATAAATAAAAATCTCACTTTCGTTTTTTTCCACTGTGTTTCTCCTGGAGTTTTCTTTCGTTTCATCTCACCCAAGTTGGTCATCTTGCTTCGTTAGTTTTGGCCATGTCGAAGTTGCTCTTCACTATCCGGGAAATCCGGTAAGATCTTGCCTTCTTTGGAGTTACTGTTCAACTGATCTCGTGACGATCCAATTGTTGGAAACTGGTTAAGGAAATGCTTTGAACAATGTGATTGAAGCTTGCAGGTTGCACTGAAAATAATTTCGCCTAATCTGAGTGTTTAACTCGGTGCAGTAAGATCACAACAATGATATTCTGGCATGATATAACAATCTTTGTCTTCAGATTCGTGTTCCTGAATTGAGAAGAATAAATGCTCTTTGAGGAAGAGATAATGAAAAAAGATGCAGGAGGAACTACTTAATTATCATGGCACACTACTCTCCCGCTTTCTTAAATTAAAAATAAGATTTTGTGACTTGTTTGTAGCCGAGTTGATATGTAATAATAATAATAATAATAATAATAATAATAATTATTATTATTATTATTATTATTATTATTATTATTATTATTATAATATGAATATGCACGATATATGTGGATGGAAAACGCTATATCCATATTAATTTTTACTTTACATGTTTGAAGAGGCTTTAGTGGCGGGATATAGGGTTTCTAGAGATGTGGATATTCATCCAACCAAACACACTCATTTATTTTTTGGATGTGGAATATCCTCATCCAAGGGATGAACGCTTACAAATAAAACACCCTAAAATCTAAATCCACTTTTTATATTCACCCAACCAAACAAGCTCGGGGATATGGGTGGATAGAAATCTCCAAATTCTTTATTTTTTTTCATATTTGGTTTTCAAAATATTTTTAAAGAAATATACAAAGGGTTGGGACAACTAACTCAAAAGGTGTTAAGTAAAATAATGATATAAAAAGAGATTATGTGAATAAATAGGGGTTATGGGATATTATTAAAAGTTGATGGGTTGATAAGTGATTTTGTCATTTTTAAGAGAGTGGTAAGTAAAAAATTCCATAAATTATTTTGCACTTTCACCAAAATTAAAATCAACTTTTTTTTACTCATATATCCAAGAACACCAGAAATTTTATATCTATTTTGTACATCCAACCAACAAAACAAACCTTTATAAACTAACATTCCTATGTATCCATATCTCTGGGGATCCTCGTACAAAGGATGAACACTCACAAACAATCAAACACCCCTACAAAGTTAAACTTCATGGATGTAGCTTGTCCCATCCACTTATATCCAACAAATCAAATGCCCGCTAAATTCACTAACTAATAACTATGGTGTAAAATTTGTGATGTTTATCGGGTAAAATTTGTGATGTTTATCTGGTAAATTTTTTGATATGTCACCTAACTATGAACTTATTTCATTTTGTGGTCTAAACTTTAATTTAAGTAAAATGGTCACCCAACTTCAATTTTATTTCACCGGACAGTCACCCAGTGGATTCTAATTGAGATTAGCTGACTTGGTTGCTGGATTGTCCACGTGGATTATCCATGTCAGCCCTAAACATTAAAATATTATTTAAAAATAAGTATTTTAAATTAATTATTTTAACTACAATTAAATAACATCATTAAATAAATTAACTAAACCCTAACCCTAACCCTAAACCTTCATCTCCCACGGCCATCCTGGCGTTGATCGCCATCTCCCTCTCCCGCTCCGGTCATCCCCGCGCCGCCGATTGCCATTGAAGAGGAGACAGCAGGGAAGATGGAGGGGTTTGGAAGTGATGGTACAGAGCTACTTCTAATGCCCGATCTCACTTTGGAGGTGATGCGGTCATCCCGGTGAACCTACGCATTGTGTCACCTATGACCGCGACCTCGCATCCCGTTGTCTCGACTCTCCTGACTCGGAAACACCACCGCCCCACCAACATGCTCCCCCTTCCCTCCACCTACCTCGTGCCTAATCTCACCTTCATCTTGCTTTGGTCCTTCCTTGACGACCACTCCAAGACCCCCCTATGGACCTTCTTCACCCGCCACCGCCTCCGAAGCTCCTCGCTTTCCCTCTCCCACTGGATCAAGGAATGAAGTTCGATAACCACTCGCTTACCGCCGTCTCGTCCTCCTCCCCCACCATTTACTCCCCTTTTCGGCTCCAACGCCAATGATGATGTCGTTCGAGTCCTCGCGTTGGTCCTCATTGTGGATTTTATTGAAGACAAGACCAACCAGGCCATGATCCACACCCTCACTATTGATCTAAACTGATAGTCCACTGCGCTAATCGAGACGTTGAGGAGAACAGAGCTAGAGGGGTGTGTGGATGCAACTAGTGTTACGACGGCCTTGATCGTAACACTAAAATTATTTTTTTAAAATTATTATTCTGCTGATGTGGTAAAATACGTATGCCACATCAGTAAAATACTACCATGTGTAAATAAGAAAAGTCAGAAACTTATACCATCTCAGGTTGTCATGACAAATGTCTAACGATATCAACAAAAATATGAAAAATATAGTATACTGATTGAATATTTTTAAAATACATGGACGAAAATGAACATTGGGTTATAATACAAGGATTAATAGTGTATTTAGACTTTTTTTTTTTTACAGTATTGGTGACCCACTATTGCCAGTTTGAATGCCCGTGCGCGGTGCGCCTACCCCGAGACATCATCTTAGAATAGTTTTTAATATTGGTGTGTTCCACGGTTTCAAAAAACAATACTGATGTTGACTGGATCCCTCCACAGACTTCCACGTTTTCCCAAAGATTCTAAAATTAAAAAAAAAATTCAATTATGGAATCTTGAGGGCAATTCAAGGACTGTTAGATTTTTTTAAAAAAATTACACTTTTACTCCTACAGTTGCGTTAGCCGGAGATTTCCTGTGTTCTTACACTTCATCAGTACTCCAATTATTTTTTTAAAAAGTACTCCAATTATTTAAAATATATAATAAAAATTAATTCATAAATATTCAAATATCTACCCAATTATTTAGAACAAATTAATATTTTTTTATATTAAAATAAAACGACTCTTTTTTATACTTCCCCATTCTATTGTTACCAAATAATAATTAAAACAAAATAATAAGAATATAAAATGAGTTTTTATTAAAAATGCTATTCCTCTCGAAATTATTTCCCAATTGGTTCATAAAATAACCACCTTTAGCGTGGTTATTAATCTCGATAGCTGAATTTGATGTATTGATGATCCCGAAATAAATTCAACGGAAAATCAATTGAGGAAAGCACGACTCTTTTATTCATGAAATGTGTGTAAAACTACACAATAGTGTTAGGTATTAATAGAAATTTTTTTAATATTTTGATAAATATTTAATTAAGTAAAATAATTTAAATAAATCTAGAAAAATCTACACGGTTAATCAAAGGGCCAACGGTCCAAATATATACTAATTCATAAATTAAGGATTAGAAACTAAGAATTCAAAAAATAGATGGGATTTTTTAAAAAGTTAATTCATTATTAAGTTTTTTTAAAATAAAAATTAACTATTCATTCCTGAAACGTGCTTTGTTTGGTTGGTGGTTATCCCCAAGGATAACCCCAACACAGTTTTCAATAAAAAAGTTTTTCCCGTTAAAATCCTTAATTAAGATTTAAACATATAACCCACCAATATATAATCAATACATCACTATCTTTTCATTAATATCTTTATTTTAAAATTTTCTTTCAAAATTTCAAAACTTTTCAAAAGTTATTCCTAATTCTAAATGGGATAACTCCTAAAGGTCCCTGGTGTGTGTTGAGATGGGTGTAACTAATAGTGGGAGGGGTCCGTCACAAATAGTGTCAGGAATCTATAATTCATTTGTTTTTTAAAAAAAAAATTATTTTGCAAAACATTGTTGCGCGAATCTGCTCTTTCTGATGGACAGTGATTGAAGCTTCCGATGACTTACAGCGTACCTCACCTAAAGTTTATATTAACATTAATTTACATATATATACATAATGAACTAATGTCTAATGGCAAAGTGCTCCAACGAGGTTTAAATTAGAACAACGCCGGCTGAAGCTCATATGGGTTTAGATGAAGAGCCATTGTCCACGTCAGCACAAGAGCCAACTCGGAGCAACGTCGGCGGCTACAAGCACCAAACATGGCTGCCAACCATCGGTATGGTCTTCTTAACCGTCAACTACATCGTAGCCGTTTATCGGTCCATCAACGATCCATGGACGGTGATGTTCGTCATCACGGCTTACGCTAGCGTTGTATTGCTCGTATTCTATATGCGCATTATTGAAAAGACGCCGGAGATGAAACGGGGGGTGAGGATGAAGGCCACGGTCTGGACACTCGCCTCTACGCTCATCGTATTGTTTACTTATAGAGTTGCACTCATGATGCCTTTGTTTCTCGCCATCATCGTTTGGCTCATGGCTTGCGTTATCGTCTTCGGGGGTTTCTATTCCCTCCTTGTTCACCGCGATGAACCGGACCTCTGCAGCAATGGTGCTGAATGTGTTGATAATTAATGTTTAACTCTGCAGACAATCAAATGGTAGATATCAACCATGTTTTCTTGTTAGCGAGCTATTCACTTAATGTAGGATTCAATAATATGAGATATTATTGAAAGTTGATGGGAGTGATGACTGATTTTGTCATTTTTAAGAGGGTGGTAAGTAAAAAGTTCCATAAAAAATTTTACGCACTTATCACCAAAATTAAAATCCACTTTTTTACTCGTTTATCCAACCGCACACCAAAATTTTTATATCAATTTTGTACATCCAACCAACAAAACAAACTCCTATACTCACATCCCTATGAATCCCTATCTTTGGAGATCCTCATCCAAAAGATGAATACACAAGTAATTAAATGCCCCTATAAAGTAAAGGTCAAAACTCTTATTTAAATTCATCATGGTTTCATTAGATTTATCTTTTGGTTCTATTATTTTTTCATTCCTCGCATTCCTCTACTATATGTTTGATAAAAAAGTGGTCCCTCATCCTAACATTTTTGTCCTCAGGAGATCCCTCATGGAGGATCACTTTTTCACTAAACATATAGTAGAGGGACCCCCTGTGGACAAAAAATAATAAAGTGATCAAAGGGGCAAATAAAGTAAACCACATGGACTAATTAGGGGTTTTGACCTAAAGTAAAACTTCATGGATGTAGCTTGTACCATCCACTTATATCTATCCTATCAAATACTGCCTAGATTCACTAACTACGGGGCAAAAGTTGTGGTGTTTATTAGAGACACTAGTCTCCAACTATCTCCTTTTTTGTTTTCTTAGCATTATTGTCTGGAGATCCGATCCAATGGTCAAGATGTGGCTCCTCGATAGCCACATAAAGTGCTCCGAAATATATTGAATTCTTCCAAATTACTATGGGCGTGAAATATTGTGCCCAAAGACTTAAACGCTACGACAAGGCTCTCTCTCATTTGCCACGTGCCCTTATTATTAACAAAAGTGTGATGCAAAAAACATCTGATATTAAAAGTGCGTGAAAACACACAATAAGTTTGTAGCTTCCCAAAGCATCAGCCTATATAGGTTTAATCCCCAAATAGCCCTCTATTATGGCCGACTTGCTAATTTAGCCCCTCTATTATTAATCACGCCCATTTAGTCCCTCTATTTCTCAATCTCGACTATTTAGGTCCTTCCGGCCCAACTTCCGCCTCAATTACCGTTTTGACGCCGACGCGTGGCTTTAAAAAACTATTCATCCTCCTCAAAGACTAAGTACGGGCGACATCCTCTCCCAACTCTCCGATTAAGCTCCGATCGACTTCACGGCGATAAAGAACCCATTGCTTCAAGGAAGCGATCGTCGGCCGAGAATCCACGACGAAGCTCTCCATCGACGCGCCAAGATGCCGAACAACAGACAATCCAGCGATTTCAAACCTCCTCGACGAGGCGCATAAGCCACGATCCGAGCTATCGAAAGCAAGAGGAAGCGCAAGGGAACACGTAATCGAAAATCTCCGACGAGGTCGCCCCGGTTTAAACCGGTCATCGCGTGGCGCAGGGAAATGGATCGAGATCGACGAGAACGGCGGAACCGGGTGAAGTTCGGCGGAGGAAGTCGCCAGCCGCCGAGGTCCTACGCATCAAGCGCATCGCACGGAAAGCCGCCAAGATCTACCGGGCGTTGAACTTCGGCGATGCGCGATGATCGGCGATCCATGGCGCCGCGATGAAGCACTTCCTGTTCATGCGGCCGGGGACGGTGTTCATCCAGGGACTAAATGGGCGTGTTTAATAATAGAGGGACTAAATGGGCGAGTCGACCATAATAGAGGGACTATTTGGGGATTAAACCAACATAAAATAGTAATTTATTATTTTTTTACGCCACATCAGAGTCCTAAAACTAGAATTAGGGCATTTAAGTTAGACAAGGATCTAAATAGCCGAGATTAAGAAATAAAGGGACTAAATGGGCGTGATTAATAATAGAGGGACTAAATGGGCGAAGTTGGCCATAATAGAGGGACTATTTGGGGGATTAAACCGCCTATATATTATAGAGGGTATTTTCTTAGAATATGAAATTCTTTTTTATATTTCACTTGAATTCACATCGAGAAAGTCTAAATGTCACGCATTTAAAGCGGCCGCGACTTGGTGACACGACACTAATGCTTGTGCCTCGGGGTGGTGTTGTTGTTGATCTCTAGGCTAGATCTAGGGTGTCGTGTGTGCTGTTCGTGTGGTTTCGTCGTCTTATATAGCAGTGCTCATGCACATCCTGCCCATTATTTACGAAAATACGCACATGCACACATAGGGCATGCATTGTTTTTTGTTTCACTTGACTTTGTGAATGAAAGTATCTTCTCCTTCAGTTCCGAGCTCCGAGCTCCAAGCTCGACGACAGTGGCATTCGGGAGCTACTGCCCTCCGACATAGTCGTCGCGGACGAGCAATGCGCGCGGCCGCGTGTCAGTGAGCAAGGTCATCGAGCAATACGCGATGGAAGCTCGGTTTCACACCATCTTTGAGCACCTTGCCCATCTTCGACTCCGCCCCAATTCTTGGGCTCGGCGCCGACCTCCGCGCCCTCTTCTCCCTCTCCTCCTCCCCCCTCCCCCCTCCTCGAGTGCTCAGCCTCCGCCCGAGATCGATCACCCTCCTCAACCCCCTCTTCGTCCACTCCCGCAAGGCCGCAACCAAAGCTTCAACCACAACAACCATCACCATCTCATAACCATGCAACACCCAACAACCACCTCCACCCTCCATTGAAACCCTAGAATCCTCCATCCATCACCTTGTTTGGTAGCAACTCCTTCTCAACTACCTTAATTTGTTGCTACAACCCACAACAACAACTACTCTATAATCAAACTAAGCACTCTATATGGAGAACAAAGCTCACTAGTTTCCTTGAATTGCCTCCGATCCATCTGATCACCATTATTCTTCTCCTCCTCCTTGACCTCTCCCTCACTATCCTTGGCCTCTCATCCTCTATCCTTTCATGTTCATCAAATCATGAGAGTCATGAAAACAAGAAAGATATTACAGACAAGGTGTGCCACTGTGGAGGTGTAGCTATTTTGAGCTTACTTTAAATGAAGATGATTGCGTGGGTTTCGGGTCTTGGTGTGTGCAGTTCTTTAATAAGAGACTAGGGCATGTAGTTGATGCTTTGGTTGTGGTTGGAGCTTTGGTTTTGGAGGTGGTGGCTGAAGGAAGGGAGCAAGGATGTTGGTGGTGGTGAGTGTGCTAGAGAGTGCTTTCGAGTTGAGTGATAACGCCAAGAAGCTCACGGAGGTGGTGATGAAGCGCTGGACATTTTTAATTATTTGTTGATTAATTTTTGATGATATTAAAAAAATGGCCCACTAATCTAAAACAACGCTACATATGTGCATCCCTCAAGCATTTCACTCATTAATGCTTAGGATGCGCATTCTCATAAATAAAAAATAAATTTGTAATATTATAAAAAAGCCTATTATAGACATGGAAAAGTAACAATGAAGGTTCACCTTGGAACTTTGAAGAAGGATCCGCTGATATGGGTTTAGAAGAGGCATTGTCCATGTCACGGCAAATACCGATTAGAGGTGTCAAACGGGCCGGCCAGTGCACGACATCGCCCGCCGCGTCGGGCGCAAGATCGTCTTGCGTCGCGGGCACGACCAGCCGGGGAGCCGGGCCGTGCAGACACCCCCGCCCGGCCAGCACGACGCTACAAGAAGGCCGCGTCGCCCGGAGGGCCGGGCAGGCGTCTTGACTGCCTTTTTTTAATTTTTTTTAAAAAACTTGAAATTTTATTTAAAAATAAAAAAAAATCAGAATAAAAATAAGAAAAATCCATAAAATTTCAAAAAAAAATAGAAAACAAATATAAACAATAGAAAACTTATAAAAATTGTGACAATTTTAGAAATTAATCAAATTAGGAATAATTCTAAATAAACTAAATTTTTTTCAAAAACCCAAAAAAGAAAATATAAACTCCCAAGTTTGTCAATAGTCAATACCATGGATTAATTTATAACAAAGTTGGAAGATTAGCTATAAATAAAAAACGGAAATATTTTTTAAGAAAGGAAGATTTTTAAATAAGGAAATTTTAGAAATTAATTTCTTACCTTGAAATGTTTTGCAATAATCTAGGATGAGATTTCATTCAATTGAATCATTCCCTCCAATGTTTTTAAAATTAATTGTAAACAAAGTTGGAAGTTTGGGACTACCATGAATATTGCTATAAATAAAAAAAAAGGAAATATTTTAAAAATTAAAAAAATAGGAAGTAAAAATCAATCTATTATTTTCGGTCTTTTTAATTATATCCTTACAAATGTAACAAATATCTATAATTATATTTTGTTATCCATTAGATGTATGTCATTAGAGGGTTTTTGCATGATTTATTTACAAAAATTGTTGTTATACCCCTATTAACATGTATATTTATTTAAATATTTGTATAAAAATTGAAAAAAATAAAAAAAATTGCGTGCTCGCGGCTGCCAAATTGCCGGATACGCTCAGACGCGACGGCTTTCGGCCGCGTCTTGAAGCCGCGGCGGGCCGAGGAGTGACCAAGACGGGCCCGCTTAGCGTGCTTACCACGCCCGCTTGCTGAGTCGCCGTCGCGGGTGCTCGGCAAGACGCCCGCTTGACACCTCTAGTCGATGGAGCAATGGGCGGCGCGCTACAAACACTAGACATGGCTGCCACCATCTGGATGATCTTCTCGGCGATAAACTCGATCATTGCCTATCCCTCCATCAATGATGTACCTGACGGTGATGTTAGTAGTCACGCCACGCTTAACGTCGTCTGCACCAAATTATTCTAATTTATCAAATCAAAAATATTATATTCTTTCAATTTAGTATGGGCATGAAATATTTTGTGCCCATGCACCGATCGTGAAGCCGTGGACTTAAGTTCAAGGGGGCACAATTGTTTTTTTTCACAGAGCACTACCCCTTTGTTTTTAATAGGTCTAATATCCAATTCAGTCCCTCTATTATATTGAACCGGCCCTAAAAAGGCTCAATTTATAATGGAGGGACTAAAAAGGTCGGTTCGGTATAAAAGATGGACTTGGATATTAGACCTTTCTAACATCCACCCCTTCTTCCCAAATCCACCCACCGGAGTTTCTTCTCAGATCTACTTTGTCTCTCTCGGATCCACACCTTCTTCTCAGATCCACCTGCTGGACTTTTGAGCATCTCTTTGTTCCCTTTACTTCTTTTCTTTGTTTAACTCCTCCTTCTCACTGCGATGATGTCCTCCATCTTCGCCTTTTCCTCTCTCTTCTCAGATCCACCCGCCAACGGAGTTCCTTCTCACTGCGATGATGTCGGTCGGAGTTTCCTTTGCTTCTTTTCCTCTCTCTTTCATATCTCAGATCTTGATTTCCATCCCTCTCTCCAAAGTTGAAGTCAAACAAACCTTTATATATATATATATATATATATATATAGAGACTCATGATAGAGTCAGGCCGGCCGGATCACTATGTTGATCCGGCCACCTCTCATTTTGTCCCCTGGAGCATGTTTGAAGTATTTCCAACCATGCGGATGGGAAGATCATCGAAAAATAAGTTAGCATGCCTATTTTCATACAATTTAGTTACCGTTAGGTCCGATCACTTAACGGTTCTTATTTTGTAGAAATTTTAACGGTTCAAAATTTTAACTGTTAAGTGGGAGGACCAAACGGTAACTAAATTGTATGAAAATGGGCATGCTAGCTTATTTTTTGATGATCTTCCCATCCGTATGATTTGAAATCCTTCAAACATACTTCAGAGACCGAAATAGAAGGTGGTCGGATCATCGATAATAAAAAACAAATTGTATATTATATATTGCTCCTGTGTCTGTGTAAAGAGCCCAGAATTTTAGGTTTTTTATTGCTCCAATTGGTGGATTTTTAGCTGGATTGCTAGCTTAAATGTTTTGAATAGGAAAAACAAAATGTGTATTATATATGGCTCCGGTGTGTGACACCTATACATAATATTATATATATATATTTTTTAAATTTTTTTCAAAAATCCAGGGGGGCACGTGCCCCCTCTCCCCACGTATTTCGCCAAAGCCCTCGCATCTAAATGCTTCGACATGGCAGCTTTTATTCTTTAAAAAAAATTATATATAAATATAATACGCTGAGAGAACCATTGAAAGGCTCTCACATCGCTTAATGCGGCTCTTATTATTATTATTTTTAAAGATATGACTTTGAAGGACATTTTAAAGTAAATCAAGTTAAGGGTGAATTTTAAGATACCATGGGTATTATTATAACCAAAGTAGCATACTTATGTGCGCCATGGCACACAATTTTGTATTAACTTGCACACACAATTGTATTTTTTGTGTTTGTGCGATGGCACACAATTTGTATACCTTCACACACAAAGGTAACCCAAGGCAACACTATTGCAAGGTGTCTTACAACACCAATTAATAGCTTTTTATAGTGTACCTCTGAATAATTTTGAAATTATATGTTTATCTTTAAATAAAACATAATTACATACACATCCCTGAATAATCGATATAATTGTGTATATACCTCTAGATTAAAATCAAATGAAAAATTATCAGTTAACAAATGGTAGACATGTAAAATAACCATTATATCATATATATATATATATATATATATCCCTCAAAATTTGGTTTCACTGTAGATTTAAAAATACCTTTTTTAAAAATATGAATTTTAAAATAATTAAAATATACAAAGAGAGGTATTTTGGATAATTTTTAACCCTTAACCTATGTTGTAACTATGATTAAAATTTTCTCATTAACTTCTCTTAACGGACCCTAACAGCAAGGTCATATTCATAATTTAACAGATTTTTCAATGATATATAATAAATTATGATTTTTTGGAATAAATATGTAATTATGAAACTTTAAGTGGTATATAAGTAATTTCCTCACAATTAATTATGTTTAAAATTAAAATTAAAATTTAAATGATATTTGCATTGTCTATACAATTAATTATTCTCTGGCAAGGATGACAGGGACCGGATAAGGACAAAAGCTGGAGGATTTGAAAACAAAAAGAAATAGGGGCCACTCCAAGCACGAAGAAGAGTATAAAACGGAGAAGAAGACGGTCAAAATAGGGAAGAAGATATTAAACGTGTATATATCTTTCTCCTAGCTTGACGCCACTCTTGCGTGCACGAGGAGGACGCGGCAGATCTCTTCAACGTTCGACAGTGTCAAAGTTTTGATTTCCTTGGCATACCAAAAACATCTTGATACAGTGACATAAGTCCCTTATATCAGGATTCAATCCACGGAAGTTACGGGATCAAATCTCCATTAGAGTAAGATGAGTAGCGCATTTGCGGCCATCCAAATGGTATAAATTTACACAAAGCATAATGAAGTTTTTTTTGATTCATAATAAAGCATCAGAAAATAAAGATACATCAAGTACTAAACTTTTGGGGTGGTAAAATAAGCTATATTATATAAAATCTAGGGTAAATCAAACCCCTATACACGACCTATGGGACTGATTCTTTAGAGGGCACTTGTTGCTCATGTAATATATATATATATATATATATATATATATATATATATATATATATATTATGGTCACAAGGTAATTGTGTAATAGCTTATTATTTAGCTTATGGTTTGGAGGGGCTTATGGTCACCTATTGCATCAAGTAATTACAAATCCTTGATGTCACTGTCAGAGATTAGGTGATGTAAAGTTAAAGCATTGTATTTGGTTTTACAGCCCTCACGGGGTGTATTCTGAATTACATTGGTTTTGAAAATGCAGCCAATGTCCCAAGGGATCAAAGTCAGGCTGCTAATGAACTTTCAAAGTTGGCAATGAACACAGATAGAAATTGGCTTTTTAAGAACTTGGATAATATACCAAAGAAATTGTATGATTCAATTTTGAAACCCCTTGTTAGCTAGGATAGCTCTTTAAATTATATAAAAAAAATGTAGTCAACCAAACATCGGATTTCTAAAACCAAGTAATTCAAAGTACAATGTATTTGCAAAAACATCCAGGGTGCGTTTGGTTAGAAGTAGTTTCAAATACATGGATTTTGAATTACATTGTAGTTGTAAATCCATGGATTTGAAAATACAGGAGAGTCAAATCCAGTGTTTGGTTAGAAGGATATGTAAATCTGGATTTGAAAAGTATGTGTTTGGTTTGATGTATTTAGAGTGTTGGATTACAGAATCTTTGTATATAGTTATTCATGGTGAGATTACCCCCATCATAGGCTATGAGTAGATTTTATTAATAATAAAAGCCTCACAAAATTTTCTTAATTTATATATATATATATATATATATATATATATATATATAATAATTATTTTCTTAAAAATATATTATTATATATATATAATATAATTTTTTTAAAAAAATATTTATAATAATATTTTTATGTTATAATACTTGATTATTATGGATGTATTTAACATAATATTAATTTTTGATGATAATTATATAAATAATTTATATTATTGTAAATAAATTTAAAGATTATTTTTTTTAAAAAAAATATTTTATATATATATAGACGTGTGTGATATTACTGTGTATTCCAAAACTTACTCATTTTGCCCTCGAGTATGTTTGAAAGATTTCCAACCGCATTTGATGGGAAGATTATCGAAAAATAAGTTAAGCATGCCTATTTTCATACAATTTGGTAAATCGCTTGGTTCCTCTACTTAATCTGGTTCTTATTTTATAAAAATTTGATGGTCCAGAATTTCAACTATTAAGTGGGAGGACCAAACAATTACCAAATTATATGAAAATCGATATACTAGTTTATTTTTTGATGATCTTTCCATCCATACGGTTGAAAATTTTTAAAACTCTCTAAATAATCAAATAGGAGGTCATTTACTTATATAATAATAAAATTAAAAAAAAAAAATTCACTCACCCTAATCCCTCACGTGAAATCACGTGAGGGATTGAAATGCTGGATTTGGTACTACGGCCAAATCGGCCGTAGTACCAAATCCCATGGTTGCGGGAGTTGTAAATACAACGTATTTACAAATCCTCAGAATCCTGGCCAACCAAACACACATCGCTTTAAAAAGCAACTGGATTTATGAATACACTGGATTTGGAATCCAGTGAAACAAACAGCCCCCCAAACAAACGCCCCTGTTGCACAAAAAAAAAAAATACTTACACCTCAAACCCCTAGGACAATCATTGTTTATATATCTTTTATATTTTCAAGTTGGTTTAGATTCATCCCATGCCATTAAAATAACTTTCAAATAAATTATCTGATTTTTCAAAATAATTTTAATATTTTTTTAATATTTATAGATTTATCACGTGTCACTAAATTATATGCTTAAAAAACAAAATTTATATTTTTAATTATCAACTAAAATTGTAAATATTTAAAACATATGATCAAAAATTGATTTGTAGATACTCAATTATTTGTAACAGACTAATGTTTTGTTTGTATTAAAATAAAAAACCTTCCCCCGGTTTCATTGCTACCAAATATTAACTAAACAAAATAATGAGAGTATAGAGTGAGTTTTTATTGATGTGAATGTGTGCGTAACTACAAAATTATATAATTATAAAAAATTTTTATTTTTTAAAATTTTTTTATGAATTTTTAATTAGATAAAATATTATAAATAAATCCAAAAAAATCTACACCGTTGATCAGAGAGCCAACCGTCCAAATATATACTAATTCATAAATTAAGGATTAGAAACTAAAAATTCAAAATGTAGATGGTTTTTTTTTTTAAGTTAATTCATAATTAAGTTTTTTATTATTATTTTTAAACATTGTTTTGCGAATCTGAAAGGTTTGGTTGACAGCGAATTAGCGATAGAAACTTCCGATGACTTACATCGGACCTCACCTAAAGTTTATATGAACTTTAGTTTATATCTATATATATAATGAAGGAATAGATCATAAGTGCTCCAATGAGCTGGTCCATTTTACAACAACGCCGGCTGAAGCTCATAAATGGGTTTAGAAGATGAGCCATTGTGCACGTCAGCGCAAGAGCCAACTCGTAGCAACGTCGTCGGCTACGAGCACCAAACATGGCTGCCGATCATCGGTATGGTCTTCTTAACCGTCAACTCCATCGTAGCCGTTTATCGGTCCATCAACGATCCATGGATGGTGATGTTCATCGTCACGGCTTACGCTAACGTTGTATTGCTCGTGTACTATATGCGCAACATCGAAAAGATGCCGGAGATGAAACGGCCGGTGAGGATGAAGGCCACGGTCTGGACACTCGCGTCTACGCTCACCGTATTGTTTACTTATAGAGTCTCAATCATGTTGCCTTTGTTTCTCGCCATCATCGTTTGGCTCACAGCTTGCGTTATCGTCCTCGGGGGTTTCTATGCCCTCCTTGTTCACCGCGAAGAACCGGACCTCTCCAACAAAGGTTCTGATAAGGTGTAACTCGATCATATGATAGATACCACCACCTATGTATGTTTCATCATATTAATTGAGTACGTACATCAGTGATAAATTAAAAAGAAAAAAGTTTAATAATGTGTTATTATGTAATGTTAAATTTATAAATAAAAGTAAGTTGAGGGCCTTTTGGCACCCCTTATATACCATAAAGATAGTAGTCATTAATTTTTATGAAATAGATGATAATTATGAAAATAGGTTAGATGGAGTTTGATAAGAGATTATGTAAGAATAGATTAATGTGGATTGTTATGTAACATTTGAATTTTATAGTAATAAATAAAAATCTCACTTTCGTTTTTTTTTTCTTGTGTTTCTCTGAGGGTTTTCTTTCGTCTGTCTGATTTCATCTCACCGAAATTGGTCATCTATCTTAGTTAGAGTTGGCCATGTCGAAGCTGCTCTTCACCATCTGTGAAATTAATCCGAGCAGATCTTGCCTTACTAGAGTTACTATATTTAAGTTATTTAACTGATCTCGTGATGATCCGAATGTTGGAAACTAGTAAGTGCTTTGAACAGTGTGATTGAGGCGTACAACTTACACTAACTTTAAAAATAATTTTGTCTCCTCTGAGTGTTTAACTCGGTGCAACAAGATCACAGCTGCGATATTCTCCCAGGATACAACAGTTTTCGTCCTCATATTTATGCACTCGAATTGAGAAAAATAAACGCTCTTTGAGGAAGAGATAATGAAGAAGGATGCAGGAGGAACGTACTTATCAGAGCACACTACTCTCCCGCTTTCTTAAATAAAAAATAAGATTTTGTGACATGTTTGTAGCCAAGTTGATACATAGTGATAATAATAATAATAATAATAATAATAATAATAATAATAATAATATAGGTGGATGGTAAATGCTACATCCATTAATTTTTTTATTTTACGTGTTTTAAGAGGCTTTAGTGGCGGGATATAGAGTGGCTAGGGATGTGGATATCCATCCAACCAAACACACTTATTTATTTTTTGGATGTGGATTATCCTCATCCAAAAGATGAACACTACAAGTAAACACCCCAGAATCTAAATCCACATTTTATATCCACCCAACCAAACAAGCTCTATAGGGATATGGGTGGATAGAAAAATCCAAATCCTTTGTTTTTGTTCATACTTGGTATTCAAAATGTTTTTAAAGAAATATACAAACTCTTTGGTTGGGACAACTAACTCAAGAGGTGTTAAGTAAAATAATGATATAAATAGGGATTGTGGGAATACATAAGGGTTATGGGATATTATTGACAGTTGATGATAAGTGATTTTGTCGTTTTTAAGAGGGTGGTAAGTGAAAAATTCCATAAAAAATTTTATGCACTTATCACCAAAATTAAAATTCACTTTTTTTTTACTCATTTATCCAACCAAACACCAAAAATTTTATATCCATTTTGTATATCCAACCAACAAAACAAACTCCTATAAATTCACATCTCTCTGAATCCATATCTCTGGAGATCCTCATCTAAGGAATGAACACACACAAGCAATCAAACGCCCCTATAAAGTAAAACTTCATGGATGTAGTTTATCCCATCCACTTATATCCAACATATCAAATACCTCCTAGATTCACTAACTATGGTGCAAAAGTTATTCATCAGAGTACACTACTCTCCCACTTTCTCATTTTTTTCATTTTCTTAGTATTATTTTCTGTGCCAAATTATTCTTATTTATCAAATTAAAAATATTGTATTCTTTCAAGTTTCAAATTAGTATGGGCATAAAATATTTTGTGCCCGGCACCAAATGCTGCGACATGGCAGTTTTATTCTTTTTTAAAAAAATTATATATAGATATAATACTGCAGAGAACCATTGGAAGGCTCTCTCTTTTACTGCCACGTGCCCTTATTATTATTATTTTTTAAAGATATGACTCTGAAGGACATTCTAAAGTATATCAAGTCAAGATAGAAGCACAATTAAAGACTTTTTACAGTTATATCTTTGAATAATTTTAACATTATATATTTATTTTTAAATAAAATATAATTATATATACTTTGAAATAATAGATATAATTATATATATATATATTCCTGAATTAAAATTAGATGAATAATTGTCAACAAACAGTAGACATACAAAATGATCATTATACCCTTTATATATATACCTTTTTAACATTTGGTTTGATTGTAGATTTAAAAATATCCATTTAAACATTTGAAATTTAAAATAATTAAAATATTTTAAGAGAGGTATTTTGGATATTTTTCAACCCTTGACCTAAGTTGTAATCTTTGTTAAAATTATCTGGTTAACTTTTATGAACGGACCCTAATAATAGGGGTATATCTGTAATTCAATTTTTTTAAGGAGCATATAAATAATAATTATTTTTTTGAGCAAATATATATTTATGAAATTTTTGAGGGGTATATAAGTAATTTCCCCCACAATTAATTATGCTTTAAATATATTATAATAATTTAAATTAAAATTTTAAATTTAAATTTAAATTTGAATTTGAATGATATTGCATTGTCTATACAATTAATTATTCTCTGGCAAGGATGACAGGGTCAGGATAAGAAGGATGATTTGAAAAAACAAAAGGAGGACCACGCCAAGCAGGAAGAAGAGCGTAAAACGGAGAATAAGACTGTCAAAATAAAGAAGAAGAAAACGTGTATATATATTAACCCTACAGTGACGCCACTTGCGTGCACGAGGAGGACGCGACTGATCACATTCACGTGGACCACGTTCGACCCAGCGTCGAAGTTCCGGGATCAAATCTCCATTCAAGCAAGATGACCCAGTGAAGTCAGGTTGGTTCATAGTAGACTGGGCGATAAAATATGTGTATATGTGAAACTTTTGGATAATAAAATAAACTATACTATGTAAAATCTAGGGTGAATCGAGCCCATGTATAAAACCTATGTGACTGATCCTTCAAGGGGCTCTTGTTGTTCATATAAAAAATTAAAAATTAAAAAAAAAAAAGACTCCGTCTACTTTTTTTTTCTTTAATATTTTTCTTGTAAAGCTTCTGATAGTTTCTTGGGAGTTTTAATTGAAGTTCTTTATATAGGATGGCATTGTGAAATTAACTGTAAATGATGCATTAGACATTTTCTCATTTAATAAACATTGTTCTCGAGTGTGCTCAATTCTTCCCTTGAACTTTCGGTGGGTTGTTGCGCATTTAACATCAAGTGACAACTTTCAACTTTGTTTACCTACCAATCTACCACCAACTAAACTTCAATTGCGGATGATATAGGAAAAGGATATTCAGTAATTTTGGATGGCCAAATTTATATCTAGGCATAGGGAAACAAACACTACCTTAGTAAAAGAAGAATTATAATTATTAATATTAAGGTTCTTACTAATTTGTGGCATTGATTTGTTTATGATATAAACGGAGCATGGAATTCAACAAAGAGGCCACCACACGGAGTGGGGAATTTAAACTAGAATATTTAACAGAGTTAACAATGATAAGAAGGCTCACTAAATCAAAAAATATCATTGAGATATATGAAAAATCCTATATTACTGTATTGATATTATTTTGAAAAATAAATTTTATATAAATATTAAATAACTCATAGCATCATTGAAATATAAGTCATCTGATATTAACTCCAAATCCTATTATTCAAAGTAAAAGACAACATTATTAATTATAGAAAAAACTGCTTCAATCCTCTACCTAACTAGGCATTTGTTTAAATATTTACGTGCATGCCCCTATAAAATATTTTTGTTGCTTATATACCCTTACCATAACAACAGTTAGCTTCTGTTATAATTTTGAGTTTTAAACATAATAAAAAAACTGATAATTGGCATGACACCGTGCACTGTTTGCTTTTTTACTTTTAGGTCCTTAGGTGAGGGATGTAGGGATTTAGTATAAATAGTATTTTGGGTAGGCAAATAGTGCACAAACAATGCCATGGATTTTTTTGATAATTTTTTCTTAAAAAAAATGTTTAAATTACGCTTAACTTTTTCAAGGATGTTTAAATAATTCCAAACGTTTACATGGGTATATTAGTAAAACCCCATTTATAGAGAAATATTTTTTCCTCATCTCATTAATTAGTGTGCGGCATTTCATCAAACACGTTGGCGCCGTCGCGGATAATGCCGGGCGTGATCCACGGAGAATTGGCCCCTTGGCTTCTTAATCTTGGTTCTTGACGGTGTAAGTCGTTGATCATGGATTATTGAATCTTGAAAAAGAAACCAATCCTTGTTGACTTACCAATCCTTGTTGACTTGGCTGTCGTAGCTACTGGATTTTCCTTGGTGGTTGTCGAGCATTGAGTACTTTGGATAAAGCCAAGAAAGTGCCTTTATTCCACACGGCCCCTCAGATTTCAATTAAAGAACAAAGGAAGGGTTGGACAAAGTCAAGTGCGTGCTCCATTATTGACTTGTAAGCATGGGCTAAATAAAATGTTTTTTTTTTTTAAATAAAAGTTGAAAACCAACCAACGGTCTCTTGACTAATTGGTATCACAGGAAAGCTTCTTTATATAGGGTTTTATTAGTTGGGACAATCACATATTCGAATCTTAAAAAATATTTTTTTATATTTTTAATTGGTTAAATGTTATTTTTTATTTGTAATAAATTCAATTATCATCCAAAATAATACTTCCACCCCCAAACCTTTTAATTACCCCCTAAGAATCACTATTTATTAAATATAAATAATTTTTATATTTTTAATTAGTTAAATGTTAGTTTTATTTGTAATTAACTATATTTTATTTGTATTGCAATTAAGAACATTAATTAAAACAAAAAGTAGATTAATTAAAATAAAATATATTAATTATAATTTTAAAGAAGTATATTAATTAAATATGACCAATTAAGAAGATATTTGTTTATCATTAAATTATGTGGTTAAAAATGAAATTTAGATTTTCAATTATCCACCTAATTAGCAACCGGAATTATCAACATACAGTTAGAAATCGATTTATAATATTCAATTGTTTACACAATTATCCATATAAAAAAAATAAACTAATTAATAAATTTAAGATTAGAAAGTAAAAATTTTAAAAACAAAGTTGTCAAATATTTTAGATTTTTATCATAAAACTTGCTACAAATATCAAATTTTGAATAACTTCTAAAAAATATTTAAAAGATAAAAAATTCATCTTATTTAATATTAAATGAATTTAATTTTATAAAACTAAATACAAATATTATTTTATAATATTTGAATAGGATAAGGAGTTAAAAGAAAAAAACAAATAACAAACAAGAGATCTTTGCATTTTAAAAAAAAAAATTTAAAAAAAATAACGTGGGCCCCACCCACCTGCCCGGTTAAGTGCCTCACGTCAATTTTTTTTTTTTTTCTAAAATGATCTTTTTTTTTCTAAAGTGCTATTCTAGCACTTTGCCAGCCCTTCCACCCGCACGGTGGAAGTGCTCTGAAAAAAAAAAACAATACTGATGTGAAGTTGACTGAATCCTTCCACAGACTTCAATGTTTCTTTCCCCCAAAGACTTCCAAAATAAAAATTAAAAAAAATTTGGATTATGGAAGCTTGTAGCGCAACTCATGAACTGTTATTTTTTTAAAAAAAATTTCAATTTTACCCCTACATTTGCTTTGGCGGGAGATTTCCTGTCTTCTTACACTTCATCAGTACTCCAATTATTATTATTATATAATATTAATTACAATTATTATACTTCCCCGGTGCTATCGCTGCCAAATATTAATTAAATTAAAATAAAGATGATATAGAATGAGTTTTTATTATGGTGAATGAGTGGATAACTACAAAACAGTGTTAGGTATTTATAATTTTTTTTTCAGTTTATAAATATTATTATAAATTTTTAATTAAGTAAAATAATTTAAATAAATCCAGAAAAATCTACACCGTTAATCAAAGAGCCAACCGTCCAAATATATACTAATTCATAGATTAAGGATTAGAAACTAAAAATTCAAAAAATAGATGTGTTTTTTTTTAAAAGTTAATTCATAATTAAGTTTTTTTAATTATTTTTTTTTGAAATTAGGGGATAAACCCCATTATATTCCAGTTAGGACGTATGCACAGAGAGGATTATCACGGGGTTCACTCGAGGGCCCAGCTTTACTGCCCGCGGGATGCACTGTGTGCAGACCGCCCGCAGGTTTCAAGCGGCCCCTTCTTTACTACCCGTGACTACCAAACCCACACAGTTAGAACCGTGTGTGCGTGGGCCATACCCACTGAGCGACTCACGCCTTACGCGACTCACTCCACAGCGAGATTCAGATGGGATTCGTATTTCGTGTGGAGGGCTCATTCGGCCAAGTTCTTTGGCTTTTTAATTATTTTTAAACATCGTTCCGCGAATCTGCCCTTTTGATGGACCGCAATAGAAGCTTCCGATGACTTACAGCGGACCTCACCTAAAGTTTATATTAACATTAATTTACCTATATATATAGTGAACGAATGGATTATAAGTGCTTCAATGAGCTGGTTCATATTACGACAACGCCGGCTGAAGCTGATAAATGGGTTTACAAGAAGAGCCATTGTCCACGTCAGCGCAAGAGCCAACTCGTAGCAACGTCGCCGGTCACAAGCACCAAACATGGCTGCCGACCATCGGTATGGTCTTCTTAACCATCAACTCCATCATAGCCGTTTATCGGTCCATCAACGATCCATGGACGGTGATGTTCATCGTCACTGCTTACGCTAACGCTGTATTGCTCGTATACTATATGCGCAACATCGAAAAGACGCCGGAGATGAAACGGCCGGTGAGGATGAAGGCCACGGTCTGGACACTCGCCTCTACGCTCACCGTCTTGTTTACTTATAGAGTCTCAATCATGTTACCGGTGTTTCTTGCCATCATCGTTTGGCTCATGGCTTGCGTTATCGTCTTCGGTGGTTTCTATTCCCTCCTTGTTCACCGCGAAGAACCGGACCTCTGCAACAAAGGTGCTGATAAGGTGTAACTCCATCATGTGATAGATACCAGTATAGCACCACTATGTATCATCAATCATATTGAGTACGTACACTTGTGATAAGTTAAAAAAAGAAAAATAGTTTTATAATGTGTTATTTTGTAATGTTTAATTTATAAATAAAAGTAAGTTTAGGGCGTTTCGGATAGTGGTGGTCATTTTAATGAAATAGATGATTATTATGAAAATAAATTAGATGGAGTTTGATAAGAGATTATGTAAGAATAGTTTAATGTGAATTGTTATGTAACATTTGAATTTCATAGTAATAAATAAAAATCTCACTTTCGTTTTTTTTCCCTGTGTTTCTCTGGAGTTTTCTTTCGTTTCATCTCACCCAAGTTGGTCATCTTGCTTCGTTAGTTTTGGCCATGTCGAAGTTGCTCTTCACTATCTGGGAAATCCGATAAGATCTTGCCTTGCTGGAGTTACTATTCAACTGATCTCGCGTGATCCAATTGTTGGAACCGTTAAGGAAATGCTTTGAACAATGTGATTGAAGCTTGCGTGTTGCACCGAAAATAATTTCGCTTAATCCGAAAGTGTTTAACTCGGTGCAGTAAGATCACAACAATGATATTCTGGCATGATATAACAATCTTTGTCTTCAGATTCGTGTTCCTGAATTGAGAATAAATGCTCTTTGAGGAAGAGATAATGAAAAAAGATGCAGGAGGAACTACTTAATTATCATGGCACACTACTCTCCCGCTTTCTTAAATTAAAAATAAGATTTTGTGACTTGTTTGTAGCCGAGTTGATATGTAATAATAATAATAATAATAATTATTATTATTATTATTATTATTATTATAATATGAATATGCACGATATATGTGGATGGAAAACGCTATATTCATATTAATTTTTACTTTACATGTTTGAAGAGGCTTTAGTGGCGGGATATAGGGTTTCTAGAGATGTGGATATTCATCCAACCAAACACACTCATTTATTTTTTGGATGTGGAATATCCTCATCCAAGGGATGAACGCTTACAAATAAACACCCTAAAATCTAAATCCACTTTTTATATTCACCCAACCAAACAAGCTCAGGGATATGGGTGGATAGAAATCTCCAAATTCTTTATTTTTGTTCATATTTGGTTTTCAAAATATTTTTAAAGAAATATACAAAGGGTTGGGACAACTAACTCAAAAGGTGTTAAGTAAAATAATGATATAAAAAGAGATTATGAGAATAAATAGGGGTTATGGGATATTATTAAAAGTTGATGGGTTGATAAGTGATTTTGTCATTTTAAGAGAGTGGTAAGTAAAAATTCCATAAATTATTTTGCACTTTCACCAAAATTAAAATCAACTTTTTTACTCATATATCCAACCGAACACCAAAAATTTTATATCTATTTTGTACATCCAACCAACAAAACAAACCTTTATAAACTAACATTCCTATGTATCCATATCTCTGGGGATCCTCGTACAAAGGATGAACACTCACAAACAATCAAACACCCCTACAAAGTTAAACTTCATGGATGTAGCTTGTCCCATCCACTTATATCCAACAAATCAAATGCCCGCTAAATTCACTAACTAATAACTATGGTGTAAAATTTGTCATGTTTATCGGGTAAAATTTGTGATGTTTATCGGGTAAATTTTTTGATATGTCACCTAACTATGAACTTATTTCATTTTGTGGTCTAAACTTTAATTTAAGTAAAATGGTCACCCAACTTCAATTTTATTTCACCGGACAGTCACCCAGTGGATTCTAATTGAGATTAGCTGACTTGGTTGCTGGATTGTCCACGTGGATTATCCATGTCAGCCCTAAACATTAAAATATTATTTAAAAATAAGTATTTTAAATTAATTATTTTAACTACAATTAAATAACATCATTAAATAAATTAACTAAACCCTAACCCTAACCCTAAACCTTCATCTCCCACGGCCATCCTGGCGTTGATCGCCATCTCCCTCTCCCGCTCCGGTCATCCCCGCGCCGCCGATTGCCATTGAAGAGGAGACAGCGGGGAAGATGGAGGGGTTTGGAAGTGATGGTACAGAGCTACTTCTAATGCCCGATCTCACTGGAGGTGATGCGGTCATCGGTGAACCTCTGCACAGGTGTCACCTATGACCGCACCTGCATCCCGCGTTGTCTCGACTCTCCGGACTCCGGAAACACCACCTGCCCCACCAACATGCTCCCCCTTCCCTCCACCTACCTCGTGCCTAATCTCACCTTCATCTTGCTTTGGTCCTTCCTTGACGACCACTCCAAGACCCCCCTATGGACCTTCTTCACCCGCCAGCTGCCTCTCCGAGCTCCTCGCTTTCCTCTCCCACCTGGACTGCGACGAGTTCGATAACCACTCGCTTACCGCCGTCTCGTCCTCCTCCCCCACCATTTACTCCCCTTTTCGGCTCCAACGCCAATGATGATGTCGTTCGAGTCCTCGCGTTGGTCCTCATTGTGGATTTTATTGAAGACAAGACCAACCAGGCCATGATCCACACCCTCACTATTGATCTAAACTGATCGTCCACTGCGCTAATCGAGACGTTGAGGAGAACAGAGCTAGAGGGGTGTGTGGATGCAACTAGTGTTCTGGACGCGATCAGAACACTAAAATTATTTTTTAAAAATTATTATTCTGCTGATGTGGTAAAATACGTATGCCACATCAGTAAAATACTACCATGTGTAAATAAGAAAAATCAGAAACTTATACCATCTGTGTTGTCATGACAGTGTCATGAACGATATTGAACAAAATATGGAAAATATAGAGGCTGTATTGAATATTTTTAAAATACATGGACGAAAATGAACATTGGGTTATAATACAAGGATTAATAGTGTATTTAGACTTTTTTTTTTTATAGTATTGGTGACCCACTATTGCCAGTTTGAATGCCCGTGCGCGGTGCGCCTACCCCGAGACATCATCTTAGAATAGTTTTTAATATTGGTGTGTTCCACGGTTTCAAAAAACAATACTGATGTTGACTGGATCCCTCCACAGACTTCCACGTTTTCCCAAAGATTCTAAAATTAAAAAAAAAATTCAATTATGGAATCTTGAGGGCAATTCAAGGACTGTTAGATTTTTTTAAAAAAATTACACTTTTACTCCTACAGTTGCGTTAGCCGGAGATTTCCTGTGTTCTTACACTTCATCAGTACTCCAATTATTTTTTTTCAAAAAGTACTTCAATTATTTAAAATATATAATAAAAAATTAATTCATAGATATTCAAATATCTACCCAATTATTTAGAACAAATTAATATTTTTTTATATTAAAATAAAAAGACTCTTTTTTATACTTCCCCATTCTATTGTTACCAAATAATAATTAAAACAAAATAATAAGAATATAAAATGAGTTTTTATTAAAAAAATGCTATTCCTCTCGAAATTATTTCCCGAATTCGGTTCATAAAAATAACCCTGCTAGCGTGGTTATTAATCTCGATAGCTGAATTTGATGTATTGATGATCCCGAAATAAATTCAACGGAAAATCAATTGAGGAAAGCACGACTCTTTTATTCATGAAATGTGTGTAAAACTACACAATAGTGTTAGGTATTAATAGAAATTTTTTTAATATTTTGATAAATATTTAATTAAGTAAAATAATTTAAATAAATCTAGAAAAATCTACACGGTTAATCAAAGGGCCAACCGTCCAAATATATACTAATTCATAAATTAAGGATTAGAAACTAAGAATTCAAAAAATAGATGGGATTTTTTAAAAAGTTAATTCATTATTAAGTTTTTTTAAAATAAAAATTAACTATTCATTCCTTGTAAAATATTGGAATTTTTATTTAAATAAATCGGGGTTTGATTGTTTTAATTAATTGATGGTGAGAATGGTTTTAATTGGAGAGACTTAATTTGAGATAAAATGATATTTATGGTTTATGGGCCTATTGAGGACTGAATCAGAATTTTAATAAGTTGGGGGACTGGAAAGAAATTTGTCTACTACACGGAGGAGGGACTTGCAGGGAATTATATTGCATTCAAGGGCCTTGGAGTAGAATTCCCACTCTAACTAAATTTGAACTAAAGTTAATTTAAAAGTGGTTCGGGGGTATATGCGCAAGAGTACACCTATCACATGCTCACGAATGAAGTAATGGCTGAGATGAGTTGGTTTTTATCAAATCCAACAGCTGTGACTTGAAACCAAAGAGAAAGGACTGATCTCAAGACTCTCCTTCGCCTCCAGCTCGGACGTGCGGGCGCGTCCGTTACTAACGCTCCCGATATCATCGGACGTCGTTGAGGTGGTTCAAGATTTCATGCGTCAAGTGAGAGGAGGGATTTCTTCCTATCCGTTTGAAGCCGCGAGCCTCCATAAAGGTGGAGTATCTCAGAACCCTAGCCTCATCGGTAGTACGAGTCCAGAGTCACCGGAGCACCGCCACCTTCTTCGCTATCTCAGCACCGGAGTGGTCTCCAGGAACCGCCATCTCTGGGGGTGTGGTGATCCGAGAGAGTTGGTGGTAGTTGCTCCAATGAGGGGTGCTAGAAAGCAGTGAAGACCGGAGAAGGAGTCTGAGCTCGGTAAAGAGAGTCTGGTAAGCCTCTAATCCTATGCAGCCGCCTCCTGGTTTTCGTTTCCATCCCTGCATGCATGGTAGATTAGATGCTTGGTGATCAAATAATGAACGGGGGGGGGGGGGGGGTTTAATCTACAACTACTGCTTTCTAGGGACAGTGGATGGACCTGTTAGAGAGAGAGAGTTTAGTGGATTGATGTAGAAATTTGTTCTTTGATCAGAAGGTTTTAATGATTGCTAGGAGGTTGTAGAGATGAAGATAAAGGTTGCGGACTCCTGTATTGTTTGTGAGCATGCAAGCTAAATGATATGGTTTTATAGGAAGTCTGGTTCTTATTATCATATGTGGGGATGTTTAGGTGCTGAGGGACCTTTGATTTGCTTGTATTTCAGGATAATATAGGACACTGTTCTTCAGTGTTTGCTTGAGGTTTATTGGAGATTAGGATCATGGTCAAGGAGCCTTACCGCCACTGATTTTCCTGGGCATGCTATAATGATATAGATGATATCAAAAGGTTTGTCTTGGTTCGCATCACATCAGAAGAGGAAGAGAGTCATGTTTGTGAGGATTCTAGAGTGTTAATGGACTAAGAATCGGTAGACTTCTTAGGATTTTGTTGACTTATGAACTAAACAAGGGATCAAGGGATATATGGACCAATGAAGAAGTGTGATTATGTGTGGTTTCCATTGATGGTTAGTGGAAGGACTTGATCTATGATTTCATGTGACAAAGGTGTGTGTTTAGGCATGCTGGCATTCAGTTTCATATGAGAATCTGATAAAGGGATTTGGTTTGGTGGTCTTCAGGCCTGTTGGGCATCCGATCATGTTCTGGGTTCATTAGGGAGGATGTTCTATTGTTTATGAAATCTCAGTATCATTTGTTTTGAATCTGGGCATAGAGTTCCATGGGCTTAGTTTGAGGCTTCAGGAATCTCTTTAGTTGGTATTTGGACGAGCCACCAATGTACTATTCTAGGGTACCAAAATGCATCTCAGGGGTGTTTTTTTTAGTCACTGTGGTGTTTATGAAGGCAAGGAAATAATGTGAGCTTGTTTGTGTTTAGTCAAGAACAGTGAATGAATGGTCTTGTGTGCATGCTTAGAGGATTTTGATTTCCTGGACAAGAGATAAGTAGTAGCTTGTGGTTGTTGTTGATAATTCTAGTAATTAAATTATGATCAAAGTCCAGTTTAGAAAAGTGTGTGTAATGTTATTGAATGTGGATATGAGAAGAGAAGAGAAACTGTGAAGATGGCTATTTGGGAAGGATCTGAAGGTGATTTCGGGTTCTTAGAGATTTGTAAGCTCCTGTAAAACACTTGTCAAGTGCTCATGGAGTTCGATCTCTATGATGGTGCATATATGAAGAAGTAACTTGGTTGTAGATATAAGAGGGGCCGGAGATAGTGAGGTTCTAAGTGATATCATGTGAATAGAGAGGAATGAATGGGAATTTAACCGGGATGCATAAAGTGGTGGGTGCTTTGTGAATGATGATGAGTGGTCAGTGACTTGATCTTGATCGTGCTTGAGGTTTTAGTGTCTTGATTTGCACATGGGTTCACAAGTTGGATTCATGATTTAGTAGTGAAATGAATAGAGAAGCTGGAATTATTTGTAGATGTGTAAATTGGGCCGGTTGTGTGGGCTCAAATATATATATATATATATATATATATATATATATATATATATATATAAAGGGATTATTTTATTGATCTAGATGATTAAAATGACTTAAAGGATTGAGTGATTGGAGTTTTGGGCTCGAGGTTGGGCTTTGGGCAGGCCCGGTAGGCCTGTTTTGCGGGAGTAATTAAAATGATTGATTGGTGATACTCCTATGATTTTATGTGGGGTTTAGTGAGTTAATGTCAATTTAAGGCTGCTGTCTGGCTGCTGACTTTAACTGAAAACTGGGTAATGTGTAGACGTCGGGCAGTATCGTGTAAGGTACCGTTGGAAAGATAAGGAAGAGATCTTTCCAACGAGCCCTGGTACAGCTTGATTGGATTTCTGGATCAAAAGTTATGGATTGTTCTTTGGGACCTGCTGATAGGTTCAGAAATTCTGCATTAGTGTTAGTAGGCATTCGTCGTGAGAACTGATTGTTCACGAAGTTTAATCCTATGCAGCCGCCTCCCGGCTTTCGCTTCCATCCCTGCATGCATTGTAGATTAGATGCTTGGTGATCAAATAATGAACGGGGGTTTAATCTACAACTCACGCTTAGGGACAAAGTGGATGGACCTGTTAGAGAGAGAGTTTAGTGGATTGATGTAGAAATTTGTTCTTTGATCAAGGTTTTAATGATTGCTAGGAGGTTGTAGAGATGAAGATAAAGGTTGCGGACTCCTGTATTGTTTGTGAGCATGCAAGCTAAAATGATATGGTTTTATAGGAAGTCCGGGTTCTTATTATCATATGTGGGGATGTTTAGGTGCCGAGGGACCTTTGATTTGCTTGTATTTCAGGATAATATAGGACAATCGTTCTTGATGTTTGCTTGAGGTTTATTGGAGATTAGGATCGGTCGCTGAGCCTTACCGCCACCGATTTTACAAGCATGCTATAATGATATAGATGATATCAAAAGGTTTGTCTTGGTTCTGCATCACATCAGAAAGAGGAAGAGAGTCATGTTTGTGAGGATTCTAGAGTGTTAATGGACTAAGAATCAGTAGACTTCTTAGGATTTTGTTGACGATGAACTAAACAAGGGATCAAGGGATATATGGACCAATGAAGAAGTGTGATTATGTGTGGTTTCCATTGATGGTTAGTGGAAGGACTTGATCTATGATTTCATGTGACAAAGGTGTGTGTTTAGGCATGCTGGCATTCAGTTTCATATGAGAATCTGATAAAGGGATTTGGTTTGGTGGTCTTCAGGCCTGTTGGGCATCTGATCATGTTCTGGGTTCATTAGGGAGGATGTTCTATTGTTTATGAAATCTCAGTATCATTTGTTTTAAATCTAGGCATAGAGTTCCATGGGCTTAGTTTGAGGCTTCAGGAATCTCTTTAGTTGGTATTTGGACGAGCCACCAATGTACTATTCTAGGGTACCAAAATGCATCTCAGGGGTGTTTTTTAGTCACTGTGGTGTTTATGAAGGCAAGGAAATAATGTGAGCTTGTTTGTGTTTAGTCAAGAACAGTGAATGAATGGTCTTGTGTGCATGCTTAGAGGATTTTGATTTCCTGGACAAGAGATAAGTAGTAGCTTGTGGTTGTTGTTGATAATTCTAGTAATTAAATTATGATCAAAGTCCAGTTTAGAAAAGTGTGTGTAATGTTATTGAATGTGGATATGAGAAGAGAAGAGAAACTGTGAAGATGGCTATTTGGGAAGGATCTGAAGGTGATTTCGGGTTCTTAGAGATTTGTAAGCTCCTGTAAAACACTTGTCAAGTGCTCATGGGTTCAGTCTCTATGATGGTGCATATATGAAGAAGTAACGGGTTGTAGATATAAGAGGGGCCGAGATAGTGAGGTTCTATGATATCATGTGAATAGAGGAAATGAATGGGCTGAACCGGGATGCATAAAGTGGTGGGTGCTTTGTGAATGATGATGAGTGGCTGTGACTTGATCTTGATCAGGCTTGAGGTTTTAGTGTCTTGATTTGCACATGGGTTCACAAGTTGGATTCATATTTAGTAGTGAAATGAATAGAGAAGCTGGAATTATTTGTAGATGTGTAAATTGGGCCGGTTGTGTGGGCTCAAATATATATATATATATATATATATATATATATATATATATATATATATAAAGTGATTATTTTATTGATATAGATGATTAAAATGACTTATAGGTTTGAGTGATTGGAGTTTTGGGCTCGAGGTTGGGCTTTGGGCAGGCCCGGTAGGCCTGTTTTGTGGGAGTAATTAAAATGATTGATTGGTGATACTCCTATGATTTTATGTGGGGTTTAGTGAGTTAATGTCAATTTAAGGCTGCTGTCTGGCTGCTGACTTTAACTGAAAACTGGGTAATGTGTAGATATCGGATATTATCACATAAGGTACCGTTGGAAAGATGAGGAAGAGATCTTTCCAACGAGCCCTGGTACAGCTTGATTGGATTTCTGGATCAAAAGTTATGGATTGTTCTTTGGGACTGCGCGATAGGTTCAGAAATTCTGCATTAGTGTTAGTAGGCATTCGTCGTAGAACTGATTGTTCACGAGTTTAATCCTATGCAGCTGCCTCCTGGCTTTCGTTTCCATCCCTGCATGCATTGTAGATTAGATGCTTGGTGATCAAATAATGAACGGGGGGGGGGGGGGTTTAATCTACAACTACTGCTTTCTAGGGACAGTGGATGGACCTGTTAGAGAGAGAGAGTTTAGTGGATTGATGTAGAAATTTGTTCTTTGATCAGAAGGTTTTAATGATTGCTAGGAGGTTGTAGAGATGAAGATAAAGGTTATGGACTCTGTATTGTTTGTGAGCATGCAAGCTAAAATGATATGGTTTTATAGGAAGTCCGGTTCTTATTATCATATGTGGGATGTTTAGGTGCCGAGGGACCTTTGATTTGCTTGTATTTCAGGATAATATAGGACAATCGCTCTTCAAAGGTTTGCTTGAGGTTTATAGGAGATTAGGACTGCGGTCAGTGAGCCTTACTGCCACTGATTTTCTGGGCATGCTATAATGATATAGATGATATCAAAAGGGGTTTGCCTTGGTTCTGCATCACATCAGAAAGATGAAGAGAGTCATATTTGTGAGGATTCTAGAGTGTTAATGGACTAAGAATCAGCAGACTTCTTAGGATTTTGTTGATGATGAACTAAACAAGGGATCAAGGGATATATGGACCAATGAAGAAGTGTGATTATGTGTGGTTTCCATTGATGGTTAGTGGAAGGACTTGATCTATGATTTCATGTGACAAAGGTGTGTGTTTAGGCATGCTGGCATTCAGTTTCATATGAGAATCTGATAAAGGGATTTGGTTTGGTGGTCTTCAGGCCTGTTGGGCATCTGATCATGTTCTGGGTTCATTAGGGAGGATGTTCTATTGTTTATGAAATCTCAGTATCATTTGTTTTAAATCTAGGCATAGAGTTCCATGGGCTTAGTTTGAGGCTTCAGGAATCTCTTTAGTTGGTATTTGGACGAGCCACCAATGTACTATTCTAGGGTACCAAAATGCATCTCAGGGGTGTTTTTTTTTAGTCACTGTGGTGTTTATGAAGGCAAGGAAATAATGTGAGCTTGTTTGTGTTTAGTCAAGAACAGTGAATGAATGGTCTTGTGTGCATGCTTAGAGGATTTTGATTTCCTGGACAAGAGATAAGTAGTAGCTTGTGGTTGTTGTTGATAATTCTAGTAATTAAATTATGATCAAAGTCCAGTTTAGAAAAGTGTGTGTAATGTTATTGAATGTGGATATGAGAAGAGAAGAGAAACTGTGAAGATGGCTATTTGGGAAGGATCTGAAGGTGATTTCGGGTTCTTAGAGATTTGTAAGCTCACTCAGAAACACTCTGTCAAGTGCTCATGGGTTCACTCTATGATGGTGCATATATGAAGAAGTAGCAACGGTTGTGTAGATATAAGAGGGGTCGGAGATAGTGAGGTTCTATGATATCATGTGAATAGAGGAAATGAATGGGCCGAACCGATGCATAAAGTGGTGGGTGCTTTGTGAATGATGATGAGTGGCTGTGACTTGATCTTGATCAGGCTTGAGGTTTTAGTGTCTTGATTTGCACATGGGTTCACAAGTTGGATTCATATTTAGTAGTGAAATGAATAGAGAAGCTGGAATTATTTGTAGATGTGTAAATTGGGCCGGTTGTGTGGGCTCAAATATATATATATATATATATATATATATATATATATATATATAAAGGGATTATTTTATTGATCTAGATGATTAAAATGACTTAAAGGATTGAGTGATTGGAGTTTTGGGCTCGAGGTTGGGCTTTGGGCAGGCCCGGTAGGCCTGTTTTGCGGGAGTAATTAAAATGATTGATTGGTGATACTCCTATGATTTTATGTGGGGTTTAGTGAGTTAATGTCAATTTAAGGCTGCTGTCTGGCTGCTGACTTTAACTGAAAACTGGGTAATGTGTAGACGTCGGGCAGTATCGTGTAAGGTACCGTTGGAAAGATAAGGAAGAGATCTTTCCAACGAGCCCTGGTACAGCTTGATTGGATTTCTGGATCAAAAGTTATGGATTGTTCTTTGGGACTGCGCGATAGGTTCAGAAATTCTGCATTAGTGTTAGTAGGCATTCGTCGTAGAACTGATTGTTCACGAGCATGTATGCATTGTTTTGTGACTAGTTTATGGGTTCCAGGTATCAACTTGGAGCTTTGAGCGGCGTCAGGTGTAAAACCCGAGGGATTTTTGAGATCTCTAATTTTAAGTATTTTATGATGGGGAAAAGAATTCCTTAATTAAGTGTAATTGGAGAAAAGAGGGAATAAATAGAAATTTTAATTTGAGGATTAAAAGGGATTAATCTGGTTTAATTTTATTTAACGATATTGGCACGTTTTGGGGCTGCCAAGGACTGGTTGGTGATTTTAATAAAGTATGGGAACTGATTAAGAATTTCACTCTCTCTCACAAAGCATACTAAATAGAAATTATAAGGAAGATCGGGGGGCCTTGTGCAAAGTGTGGTAATTACAGCCATGCACGTGAGCTGCTGGTTATTTGGTTTCAATGGATGAGATTTAATCAAATGTCATCTCAAGATAAGTAAACGGAGCGGATAGCTCGAGGTTTTCTCTTCTCGCTGATGAGCCACGCGCATCGCCGTGGAGATCTTCCTCCGCGTATAAATTGTTGAGATAAGATGGGAAGCTGTTTGTTTTTTTTAAATTCGGTTGGGATCCCGTCCACAGGTTGTTCATGAATTCCCTATAAATAAGCATCAGCTTGGGGAACCCTAGTTGTCGCCGCTGTGACTGAGAGGGAGAAGATCAGCGAGGGCTGGCCGGCAAGAGGAGCCACCGGGTGTGTCACGTCTCCACCTGGGTGTTTGCCAGAGCATACCGGACACGGTGCAGTCTGGTAAGAGGTTCCCTAAGCCCTTGTGTTAATAGACAGGTTTTGTTTTTTTTTTTTTTTAGCATTAGATGAATTTCATGCGTGTACCGGCGAGTGTAAGAGCTGTAGGAATTTGTTCTCTGGTCAGAGGGTCTTGATGATTGCTAGGGAGTTGTATAGATGAAGATAATGGTTGTTGGACCCCTGTATTGTTCGTGAGCACGCAAGCTAAATGAGATAGTTTAGTGTGTAGGAAGTCTGGTTCTTATTTTGTAGATGGAATGTGATAGTTTTGTTTGTAAGCTTGGGATGGTCCTTATAAACATATAGTTAATTAGTGTTATGATATTGATGGCTTGTGATTTCATATGGATTTGAGAGGCTGTAGAGACTGTTCATGATTGAGGATTAATAAGATCCAAATTAAGAGGTAGTGATGGCTCTGTAGAGGGCTTTGGAATTGTTCAGAACATCTGACATATATTAATACAAAGCATGAAAGAGTAGGTGAACACTCAGAGTTGGGTTCTGGAGATGGAGGCCCGGAAATAAAAAAAAAAAAAAAAAAAAATTTATAAAGAGAGAGTGGTTTTTCAGAATTTCTTGGGGGTCTGAAAATAGATTGAAGAGGGTGTTCAAATGGTATTTCCCATTTAATGTTTTGTTGAGTTGCTTGTGGCGTTGGACTGTAGGAAGTATTAATATATATATATATATATATATATATATATATAATGGTTTAAAACATGGCAGTGTTATTTGCCTGGGTTTAATCTCCAGGAATAGGGGATGGTGTAAAGAGTGGAGACTTTGGAAATCTTAGAACTGAAGACAGTAGAGATGAGTTAGTAGAACTATTGTGAGGTTATATTGCTACTGGTGTTAATTCATGTGTGAATGGGTGGAGGTTACAAGTGCTAACATGGAGTGCAATGAAGTTATTGTCCAATCGATGGTTGTGTGTGCGAGTTTTAGATTAAGTCATGAGGGTTGCTATGAGTTGTAATGAGGTGAAGATAATGTAGTTATATGTAGTAAGGAGAAAGTCTGGTTGTGTTCTAATGGTGTTGTTTTATCTGTGATTAGTATTTGTGTGCATTTGAGGATAAACATAGATATTTCAAAGGTTGTTAAAGGACGATATGATCACATGGTCCTTGTGGAAGAGTTCTTGCATTTTATGTGAAAGTAGTGTCCATTAAGTGTTATAGTGGAGTAGTTTTAAAAGACAGAGATGAATAATTGGGTGAGAACATGGAGATGTTTTGCATGAGTGTTATGAGAAATATGGGTGTTAGCAATGGTTCCATCTCTATGTGGTTGGATTTAAATGTGTGAATCTATTGGGGAATCAAGGTTTTGTGTTTCTGTGCTATTCCTCAGACATCAACAAAGAGAATAGTAGAAGGGAATGGAAACTAAAGAATTAAAATATAGGAAAATTGTTTTATTTTCCTTGTTGTTTTGATAAGAGAATGAGTAAAAGTGGACTTTAAATTTGCTTGGTTGTTGAGCTCGGCCCATTACTAGGATTGGTTTAGTATGGGCCTTGGGCCGACTTGTGGGCCTAATTAAAGAGGAAATACTTTGTTTAAATAAGTGACAAATAATATGAGGATTAAGATGAGTTTATTTGGCGGTCTGGGTCCACTTGATCGCATGTATAATATGAAAGATATTATTTCAAGCACTTGTGCGTATGTTGAGTGTGGATCCGTGGTTTACAGATATTGTCGAAGAGTGTTGATCTTCGTCGGGACAGATACGACGCAGTTATTGGATTGCGGTTAGAGGTAAGTGCCTTTGCCTCGTTTCTACCCTTTGTATGGTTTTTATTGATTTTGTTCGATGCTATTAGTTAGCATGTTCTTGTTTATTACCTGTTGTTTGATTCATGCACATACATGCTTGTTGCTATCTTTCCTGGTATGTGTGTGGTTGATGAGCTAGAGGTAGTGTTAATCGATCACGCAGGATCCGCTGGATCGCACGCGGGTCGCGGGAAACACGTGAGCCTGTGCTCCGTCCGGATAGGAGTGTAACTTTCACTACTGGTTTGTTGGAATGCTCTTTTGGACTTACCCACCCGTGAGCCGACACTTGATCATAGGCCATGGTCATGCGTGCTGGCCGGGAGGTACGTGCCAACTGAGTTCTGATCTTCCGCCCGGTAACAGTGGAGTCCGAGGCTCCGTCCCTGTCAGTGGGGTTGATTTGCCGCCGCGGTCGGCATTAACGTAGAGGTGGTGCCTACCATCACGCGGCATATTAAGCCTGCCGCCACGTTCTCGATTGGTTGCGCCCCGAGGTCGCTTTATGATTCTGACCGAGGCCGGTCACGTCCGGGGAAAACTTTGCCGAAATAAGTATTGGACTTCTTATCCAGTGGCCCGAGGGCCGCAACTGGATTCTAGGATCTGATTGTGTGGGGTTTAGCCCCTGTGCTTGATGATTCGTTGATTGTGATATCTTGTTTCATCTTACCGTTTTGAGATCCTTGCAGGGTGCTTACTGGGCTTTCCATTCGAAAGCTCACGACTTTTCTTCTTCTCTCATTTCAGGTCCTGAGGAGTAGGTTGACTCGGGCTCAGGGACGTGCGAGAGTTGGTTGGGGCTTTTGCAGAGGTCGGAGGATCTCTAGGATATTTACTTGTGTGAGAGGACACTTACTTTGTTTTTATTAGGACCCTGGTAGGGCCTGGATTATGTAGAGGGCAGGGGACCCTTATTTGATTATTTCTCTTCCGCTGGATTTATCATTTATTATTTATTAACTTTTGATTATGTATGTTATCTGCTTATCATTTTTAGGCCTTGTATTCGAGTGGGGCTCGTCTCTACTTGGATACGGCCGATCTGATCGCGATGCTCGAGGTCCCGGATCCGGTCGGGCGTTAAGCATCGAGAGACGCGGGTTTTGTCGGTTGGACATACTTGTGAGGTAAGTACCTTTGCCTCGTTCCCCACCCGACTTCGGGTTTTCTTGGATTTGTTTTTGGTTTATGATTCCTGATATCAGTTTGATATGTTTTGGATACATGCATGTCTTTAGTTGCTTGGATTCTGGTGCATGTATGTTTGTTTTCGGGATGTTGGCATCCCTAGCTTTTGTTTGTCTTCCGCCCGGATTCAGTGGAGCAGTGAGCTCTGATTTTGGCAGAGCCGTTAGGGGACGGACACCACGGCGTTCAGCGGTCCGCCCGAGGGACAATACTGTCGTCTCCCCGCCACCAAGCACAGCACCCACCATGTCGACATATAGAGAGAGGTGGCGCTTACCGCCGGGCTTACGGATTCTGGCTGCCGGCAAAAGAGGTCGCTGGACGATAATCGACCGGGATGATCTTTTAGAGGGACATAGATAGGCTAGGGGTTTTTACCGTTGACTTTACCGTTGTGGTAGACCGCTAGGATTTCATGATACGGGACGTTGGTCCCACTGTTTGTTGACTTCATTTGTGATATGTCTGTTCATACCTTACTCTTTGTGTTCCTTGCAGGGTACTTACTGAGCTTTCTTTTCGAAAGCTCATTCTGTTGTTTCCCTCTTTTTCAGGTCCTCAGGAGTAGGAGGGGTGATCTAAAGGGATTGCAGAGGCAGGGTGGTATTGCTGAGGTTGAAGACCTCTTCCTTTGTTTTTATTGTGAGTGAGGCATTGTAGGACATGTTGTCCAGATATTGTAGGGCATGTGTACCCAGACCTGATTATTTCGCAACTCTGATGTTATTTTGATTTATTATGGATTTATATTTGTTATCTGCTTATCATTTTTAGGCCTTGTATCTGAGTGGGGCTCGTCTCCACTTGGATACGGCCGATCTGTTGACGTTCCCGAGGTCCCTGGATCCGGGTCGGGGCGTTACAGATTAATATGGTATCAGAGCAATGCAGATAACCGACAACCTAGTTGCCTTAGTGACATAGACAATTAGGCTGAACTGAGTGTTGGGTCGGGTAGACCAGGACTTTGAACGAACACCTGATGCGCGGATGTTGCAAGGCCACAGGAGGTGGGCCAAGACTAAAGGGGGGAGGCAACCCCATTACTCTGATGGGGTTGAGGCGCAAGGTCGTGGGTCTGGGGTGACCCCAGGTATTGCCTAAGAGACGGGCAAAGGAGCTGCCAGAGTAGTTAGTAGGATATCACCGGCATGCCTAGGGATGATTGAAGGGCGGGAGTTGCCCGCCGAGTTGCATGTGATGGACCTGAGGGATTACGATGTGATCCTCAGGATGGATTGGCCCTCTTCAGTGTAGGTGGTGGTGGATTATTGCGGGAAGAGAGTGTTGTTGAGTATACCGGGTGACGAGAAGTTTACTTTCTGAGGTAGAAAGGATTGTCGTTGGTGCGGGAGATCTCAGCTCTCCAAGCACAGAGATTGCTTGACGGAGATTGTATTGGATATTTGGCCTTGAACTCAGAAGCTAAGCAGGAGTGTGGACCCGTAGTGGGAGACGTGCCGGTAGTGAGGAAGTTTAAGATGTGTTCCCAGATGATTTGCCGGGACTACCCCCGAAGAGAGAGTTGGAGTTCTCTGTTGATTTGAGATCTGGGTACCATCAGGTTTGGATGATCAGGGAGATCTAGACTGAAGATTGCTCAGAGCCGGCAGAAGAGTTATGTAAACCTGAAACGTATTGAGTTAGAATTTCAGGTCAGTGTTGCAGTGTTTTTGAAAGTGTCGCCTATGAAGGGAGTTGTGAGATTTGGGACGCGTGGGAAGCTTGCCCCGCGTTATAACGGACCCTTCGAGATTCTCGGAGCGTAGGAGTCAGAGCATCTGAGGTTGGCTCTACCACCAACCTAGAAAAGGTTCATGATGTGTTCCACATTTCGTGTTGAAGAAATGTATTCGGGTCCGCCTCGAAAGTGATACCAGAGGTTTCTGCTAAGGTCTGTGAGGACATGTCATAGGAGGAATGGCCGGTTGAGATCTTGGATCGCAAGGGACAACCGTTGAGGAACCGGGTCATTTCTTTTGTGAAGATGAAGTGGAACCATCAGTCGGATCGGGAGGCGACATGGGAGCGCGAAGAAAACATAAAAGAGCGCTACCCGGATTTATTTATTTGAGGATTTCCTTGGGTTTATTTTTGGAGTTTTTGATTTTAAATTTCGGGGACGAAATTTTTGTAAGGGGGAAGGATTGTAAAATATTGGAATTTTATTGTAATAAATCGGGGTTTGATTGTTATAATTAATTGATGGTGGGAATGATTTTTATTAGAGAGGCTTAATTTGAGATAAAATGATATTATGGTTTATGAGCATGTCGAGGATTGAATCAGAATTTTAATAAGTATGGGGACTCGAAAAGAAATTTGTCTATTACACGGTGGAAGGACCTGCAGTGAATTATATTACATTTAAGGGCTTTGGAGTAGAATTCCCACTCTAACTGAATTTGAACCGGTTAATTAAAAAGTGGTTCGGGGTATATACGCAAGAGTTAAGCCTTTCACATACAATACGAATGAAGTAATGGAGATGAGTTGGTTTTATCAAATCCAACGGTACCGTGACTTAAGACCAAAGAGAATGGATTGATTCCGAGACCCTACTTCGCCTTCAGCCAAACGCTGCCAGACGCCCTGCTACTAACGCTCCCGGATATCATTGGACGCCGCTGAGGTGGTTCAAGATCTCATGCGCCAAGTGAGAGGGGGGGAGGGATCTCTTCCTATCCGCTTTGAAGCCAGCGAGCCTCCATAAGGCGAGTATCTCGCAACCCTAGCCTCATCCGTAGTAATGCAGTCCAGAGTCACGGAGCGCCGCCACCTTCTCGTACTGCCTTCGCATCGAGTGGTCTCCAAAGTGACCGCCATCTCTGGGGTTGTTGTGATCCCGAGAGTCAGGTGGTAGTTGCTCCAACGAGAGGTGCTAGAAGGCGGTGAAGACCGGAGAAGGAGACCGAGCTCGGTGAAGAGAGTCCTGAAGCCTTTAATCCTATGCAACACCGCTTCTCACGGCTTTCGCTTCCATCCCTCGCATGCATTGTAGATTAGATGCTTGGTGATCAAATAATGAACGGGGTTTAATCTACAACCTCGCTTAGGGACAAGTGGATGGACTCATTAGAGAGAGAGAGAGTTTAGTGGATTGATGTAGAAATTTGTTCTTTGATCGAGAAGGTTTTAATGATTGCTAGGAGGTTGTAGAGATGAAGATAAAGGTTGCGGACTCCTGTATTGTTTGTGAGCATGCAAGCTAAAATGATATGGTTTTATAGGAAGTCCGGTTCTTATTATCATATGTGGGGATGTTTAGGTGCCGAGGGACCTTTGATTTGCTTGTATTTCAGATAATATAGGACCGTTTGTTCTTGAGTGTTTGCTTGAGGTTTATTGGAGATTAGGGGCTGCGTGAGCCTTACCGCCACTGATTTTACGGGCATGCTATAAATGATATAGATGATATCAAAAGGTTTGTCTTGGTTCGCATCACATCGAAAGAGGAAGAGAGTCATATTTGTGAGGATTCTAGAGTGTTAATGGACTAAGAATCAGCAGACTTCTTAGGATTTTGTTGATGATGAACTAAACAAGGGATCAAGGGATATATGGACCAATGAAGAAGTGTGATTATGTGTGGTTTCCATTGATGGTTAGTGGAAGGACTTGATCTATGATTTCATGTGACAAAGGTGTGTGTTTAGGCATGCTGGCATTCAGTTTCATATGAGAATCTGATAAAGGGATTTGGTTTGGTGGTCTTCAGGCCTGTTGGGCATCTGATCATGTTCTGGGTTCATTAGGGAGGATGTTCTATTGTTTATGAAATCTCAGTATCATTTGTTTTAAATCTAGGCATAGAGTTCCATGGGCTTAGTTTGAGGCTTCAGGAATCTCTTTAGTTGGTATTTGGACGAGCCACCAATGTACTATTCTAGGGTACCAAAATGCATCTCAGGGGTGTTTTTTTTAGTCACTGTGGTGTTTATGAAGGCAAGGAAATAATGTGAGCTTGTTTGTGTTTAGTCGAGAACAGTGAATGAATGGTCTTGTGTGCATGCTTAGAGGATTTTGATTTCCTGGACAAGAGATAAGTAGTAGCTTGTGGTTGTTGTTGATAATTCTAGTAATTAAATTATGATCAAAGTCCAGTTTAGAAAAGTGTGTGTAATGTTATTGAATGTGGATATGAGAAGAGAAGAGAAACTGTGAAGATGGCTATTTGGGAAGGATCTGAAGGTGATTTCGGGTTCTTAGAGATTTGTAAGCTCCTGTAAAACACTTGTCAAGTGCTCATGGGTTCAGTCTCTATGATGGTGCATATATGAAGAAGTAACGGTTGTAGATATAAGAGGGGCTGGAGATAGTGAGGTTCTATGATATCATGTGAATAGAGGAATGAATGGGCTGAACCGGGATGCATAAAGTGGTGGGTGCTTTGTGAATGATGATGAGTGGCTGTGACTTGATCTTGATCAGGCTTGAGGTTTTAGTGTCTTGATTTGCACATGGGTTCACAAGTTGGATTCATATTTAGTAGTGAAATGAATAGAGAAGCTGGAATTATTTGTAGATGTGTAAATTGGGCCGGTTGTGTGGGCTCAAATATATATATATATATATATATATATATATATATATATATATATATATAAAGGGATTATTTTATTGATCTAGATGATTAAAATGACTTAAAGGATTGAGTGATTGGAGTTTTGGGCTCGAGGTTGGGCTTTGGGCAGGCCCGGTAGGCCTGTTGTGTGGGAGTAATTAAATGATTGATTGGTGATACGCCTATGATTTTATGTGGGGTTCAGTGAGTTAATGTCAATTTAAGGCTGCTGTCTGGCTGCTGACTTTAACTGGAAACTGGGTAATGTGTAGACGTCGGGTAGTATCGTGTAAGGTACCGTTGGAAAGATAAGGAAGAGATCTTTCCAACGAGCCCTGGTACAGCTTGATTGGATTTCTGGATCAAAAGTTATGGATTGTTCTTTGGGACTGCGCGATAGGTTCAGAAATTCTGCATTAGTGTTAGTAGGCATTCGTCGTAGAACTGATTGTTCACGAGCATGTATGCATTGTTTTGTGACTAGTTTATGGGTTCCAGGTATCAACTTGGAGCTTTGAGCGGCGTCAGGTGTAAAACCCGAGGGATTTTTGAGATCTCTAATTTTAAGTATTTTATGATGGGGAAAAGAATTCCTTAATTAAGTGTAATTGGAGAAAAGAGGGAATAAATAGAAATTTTAATTTGAGGATTAAAAGGGATTAATCTGGTTTAATTTTATTTAACGATATTGGCACGTTTTGGGGCTGCCAAGGACTGGTTTGTGATTTTAATAAAGTATGGGAACTGATTAAGAATTTCACTCTCTCTCACAAAGCATACTAAATAGAAATTATAAGGAAGATCGGGGGGCCTTTTGCAAAGTGTGGTAATTAAAACCATGCACGTGAGCTGCTGGTTATTTGGTTTCAATGGATGAGATTTAATCAAAGGGTATCTCAAGACAAGTAAACGGAGCGGATAGCTCGAGGTTTTCTCTTCTCGCCGATGAGCCACGCGCACCGCCGTGGAGATCTTCCTCCGCGTATAAATTGTTGAGATAAGATGGGAAGCTGTTTGTTTTTTTTAAAATTCGGTTGGGATCCCGTCCACAGGTTGTTCATGAATTCCCTATAAATAAGCATCAGCTTGGGGAACCCTAGTTGTCGCCACGTGGATCGAGAGGGAGAAGATCATGCAGGGTCGGGCAAGAAGAGGAGCCACCGGGTGTGTCACGTCTCCACCTGGGTGTTTGCCAGAGCATACCGGACACGGTGCAGTCTGGTAAGAGGTTCCCTAAACCCTTGTGTTAATAGACAGGTTTTGTTTTTTTTTTTTTTTAGCATTAGATGAATTTCATGCGTGTACCGGCGAGTGTAAGAGCTGTAGGAATTTGTTCTCTGGTCAGAGGGTCTTGATGATTGCTAGGGAGTTGTATAGATGAAGATAATGGTTGTTGGACCCCTGTATTGTTCGTGAGCACGCAAGCTAAATGAGATAGTTTAGTGTGTAGGAAGTCTGGTTCTTATTTTGTAGATGGAATGTGATAGTTTTGTTTGTAAGCTTGGGATGGTCCTTATAAACATATAGTTAATTAGTGTTATGATATTGATGGCTTGTGATTTCATATGGATTTGAGAGGCTGTAGAGACTGTCCATGATTGAGGCTTAATAAGATCCAAATTAAGAGGTAGTGATGGCTCTGTAGAGGGCTTTGGAATTGTTTAGAATATCTGACATATATTAATACAAAGCATGAAAGAGTAGGTGAACACTCAGAGTTGGGTTCTGGAGATGGAGGCCCGAAAAAAAAAAAAAAAAAAAAAAAAAAATTTATAAAGAGGGAGGGGTTTTCGCATTTCTTGGGGGTCCAAAATAGATTGAAGAGGGTGTTCAAAATGGTATTTCCCATTTAATGTTTTGTTGAGTTGCTTGTGGCGTTGGACTGTAGGAAGTATTAATATATATATATATATATATATATATATATATATATATATATATATATTTTGATGGTTTAAATCATGGCAGTGTTAGTTGCGTGGGTTTAATCTCCAGGAATAGGGGATGGTATAAAGAGTGGAGACTTTGGAAATCTTAGAACTGAAGACAGTAGAGATGAGTTAGTAGAACTATTGTGAGGTTATATTGCTACTGGTGTTAATTCATGTGTGAATGGGTGGAGGTTACAAGTGCTAACATGGAGTGCAGCGAGTTATTGTCCACTGGATGGTTGTGTGTGCAGGTTTAGATTAAGTCATGAGGGTTGCTATGAGTTGTAATGAGGTGAAGATAACAGGTAGTTATATGTAGTAAGGAGAAAGTCTGGTTGTGTTCTAATGGTGTTGTTTTATCTGTGATTAGTATTTGTGTGCATTTGAGGATAAACATAGATATTTCAAAGGTTGTTAAAGGACGATATGATCACATGGTCCTTGTGGAAGAGTTCTTGCATTTTATGTGAAAGTAGTGTCCATTAAGTGTTATAGTGGAGTAGTTTTAAAAGACAGAGATGAATAATTGGTGAGAACATGGAGATGTTTTGCATGAGTGTTATGAGAAATATGGGTGTTAGCAATGGTTCCATCTCTATGTGGTTGGATTTAAATGTGTGAATCTATTGGGGAATCAAGGTTTTGTGTTTCTATTCTGTATTACTGAACAGTAGAATAGTAGAAGGGAGTGGAAACTAAAGAATTAAAATATAGGAAAATTGTTTTATTTTCCTTGTTGTTTTGATTAGAGAACGAGTAAAAGTGGACTTTAAATTTGCTTGGTTGTTGAGCTCGGCCCATTACTAGGATTGGTTTAGTATGGGCCTTGGGCCGACTTGTGGGCCTAATTAAAGAGGAAATACTTTGTTTAAATAAGTGACAAATAATATGAGGATTAAGATGAGTTTATTTGGCGGTCTGGGTCCACTTGATCGCATGTATAATATGAAAGATATTTTTTTTCAAGCACTTGTGCGTATGTTGAGTGTGGATCCGTGGTTTACAGATATTGTCGAAGAGTGTTGATCTTCGTCGGGACAGATACGACACAGTTATTGGATTGCGGTTAGAGGTAAGTCACTCTTGCCTCGTTTCCACCCTTGCATGGGTTTTCTTGATTTTGTTCGATGCTATTAGTTAGCATGTTCTTGTTTATTACCTGTTGTTTGATTCATGCACATACATGCTTGTTGCTATCTTTCCTGGTATGTGTGTGGTTGATGAGCTAGAGGTAGTGTTAACTGATCACGAGGATCCGTTGATCGGCACGCGTGCCGCGGGAAACACGCGGAGCCCGCGGTTCGTCCGGATAGGAGTGTAACTTTCACTCTTTGGTTTGTTGGAATGCTCTTTTGGACTTACCCACCCGCGGAGCCGACACTTGATCATAGGCCATGGTCATGCGTCGGCCGGGAGGTACGTGCCAACCGAAGTTTCGATCTTCCGCCTGCCGGAGTCCAGGCTCCGTCCCGCCGTGGGGTTGATTTGGCTGGCCGTGTCGGCTATGCGTAGAGGTGGTGTACACCGCGACATGTTCGGCCGCCACGTTCCGAGGTCGCTGGTTGCGTACCGAGGTCGCGTTTTATGATTTACGCTACCGAGGTCGGGCCGTCCGGGGAAAACTTTCTTTGGTACGTTATTGGACTTCTTATCCGTGGCCCGAGGGCCGCAAAACTGATTCTAGGATCTGATTGTGTGGGGTTTAGCCCCTGTGCTTGATGATTCGTTGATTGTGATATCTTGTTTCATCTTACCGTTTTGAGATCCTTGCAGGGTGCTTACTGGGCTTTCCATTCGAAAGCTCACGACTTTTCTTCTTCTCTCATTTCAGGTCCCGAGGAGTAGGTTGACTCGGGCTCAGGGACGTGCGAGAGTTGGTTGGGGCTTTTGCAGAGGTCGGAGGATCTCTAGGATATTTACTTGTGTGAGAGGACACTTACTTTGTTTTTATTAGGACCCTGGTAGGGCCTGGATTATGTAGAGGGCAGGGGACCCTTATTTGATTATTTCTCTTCCGCTGGATTTATCATTTATTATTTATTAACTTTTGATTATGTATGTTATCTGCTTATCATTTTTAGGCCTTGTATTCGAGTGGGGCTCGTCTCTACTTGGATACGGCCGATCTGTTGACGTGCCCGAGGTCCCGGGATCCGGGTCGGGGCGTTACATCAGGAGAGACACGGGTTTTGTCGGTTGGACATACTTGTGAGGTAAGTACCTTTGCCTCGTTCCCCACCCGACTTCGGGTTTTCTTGGATTTGTTTTTGGTTTATGATTCCTGATATCAGTTTGATATGTTTTGGATACATGCATGTCTTTAGTTGCTTGGATTCTGGTGCATGTATGTTTGTTTTCGGGATGTTGGCATCCCTAGCTTTTGTTTGTCTTCCGCCCGGATTCAGTGGAGCAGGTGAGCTCCTGATTTTCTTGAGCGCGTTGGGGGCCGGGACACTGGCGTTCCTGCGGTCACCCGGCCGTGAGGGAAGGACAATACTGCATCGTCCACACGCCACCGGTGGGGCGGCACTCCACCATGTCGACATGAGAGAGAGGTGGCGCTTACCGGCCGGATCACATGCGTCGGCGGTGAGGTAATGGGATGATCTTGGCCAGGGGATGATCTTTTAGAGGGACATAGATAGGCTAGGGGTTTTACCGCTGACTTTACCGTTGTGGTAGACCGCTAGGATTTCATGATCACGACGTTGGTCCCACTGTTTGTTGACTTCATTTGTGATATGTCTGTTCATACCTTACTCTTTGTGTTCCTTGCAGGGTACTTACTGAGCTTTCTTTTCGAAAGCTCATTCTGTTGTTTCCCTCTTTTTCAGGTCCTCAGGAGTAGGAGGGGTGATCTAGAGGGATTGCACGAGGGCAGGGTATTGCTGAGGTTGAAGACCTCTTCCTTTGTTTTTATTGTGAGTGAGGCATTGTAGGACATGTTGTCCAGATATTGTAGGGCATGTGTGCAGGACTGATTATTTCAAGCAACTCGATGTTATTTTTGATTTATTATGGATTTATATTTGTTATCCGCTTATCATTTTAGGCCTTGTATTCGAGCTGGGCCTGCCTCCACTTGGATACTCTGCCGATCTGATGCTGACGCTCCCGAGGTCCCCGGATCCGGTCGGGCGCATGTGCATTAATATGGTATCAGAGCAATGCAGATAACCGACAACCTAGTTGCCTTAGTGACATAGACAATTAGGCTGAACTGAGTGTTGGGTCGGGTAGACCAGGACTTTGAACGAACACCTGATGCGCGGATGTTGCAAGGCCACAGGAGGTGGGCCAAGACTAAAGGGGGGAGGCAACCCCATTACTCTGATGGGGTTGAGGCGCAAGGTCGTGGGTCTGGGGTGACCCCAGGTATTGCCTAAGAGACGGGCAAAGGAGCTGCCAGAGTAGTTAGTAGGATATCACCGGCATGCCCAGGGATGATCGGGCTGGCGGGAGTTGCCACGCCGAAGTTGCGTATGGTGATGGACTCGCTGAGGGATTACGTACGTGATCCTCGGGATGGATTGGCCCTCTTGAAGTAGGTGGTGGTGGATTATTGCGGGAAGAGAGTGTTGTTGAGTATACCGGGGTGGCGAAGTTTACTTTCCGAGGTAGAAAGGATTATGCGTTGGTGCGGGAGATTCTCAAATTTCCAAGCTACGTAGGATTGCTTGACGGAGATTGTATTGGATATTTGGCCTTGAACTTCGGGCTAAGCAGAGTGTGGACCCGTGAGTGGGAGACGTCTTGCAGAGTGAGGAAGTTTAAGATGTGTTCCCAGATGATTTGCCGGGACTACCCCCGAAGAGAGAGTTGGAGTTCTCTGTTGATTTGAGATCTGGGTACCATCAGGTTTGGATGATCAGGGAGATCTAGACTGAAGATTGCTCAGAGCCGGCAGAAGAGTTATGTAAACCTGAAACGTATTGAGTTAGAATTTCAGGTCAGTGTTGCAGTGTTTTTGAAAGTGTCGCCTATGAAGGGAGTTGTGAGATTTGGGACGCGTGGGAAGCTTGCCCCGCGTTATAACGGACCCTTCGAGATTCTGGAGCGGGTAGGAGCTGTAGCATACAGGTTGGCTCTACCACCGAACCTAGAAAAGGTTCATGATGTGTTCCACATTTCGGTGTTGAAGAAATGTATTCGGGGTCCGTCTCGAGTGATACCAGAGGTTTCAGTTAAGGTTCAGGAGGACATGTCATAGGAGGAATGGCCGGTTGAGATCTTGGATCGCAAGGGACAACCGTTGAGGAACCGGGTCATTTCTTTTGTGAAGATGAAGTGGAACCATCAGTCGGATCGGGAGGCGACATGGGAGCGCGAAGAAAACATAAAAGAGCGCTACCCGGATTTATTTATTTGAGGATTTCCTTGGGTTTATTTTTGGAGTTTTTGATTTTAAATTTCGGGGACGAAATTTTTGTAAGGGGGAAGGATTGTAAAATATTGGAATTTTATTGTAATAAATCGGGGTTTGATTGTTATAATTAATTGATGGTGGGAATGATTTTTATTAGAGAGGCTTAATTTGAGATAAAATGATATTATGGTTTATGAGCATGTCGAGGATTGAATCAGAATTTTAATAAGTATGGGGGACTCGAAGAAATTTGTCTATTACATGTGGAAGGACCTGCAGTTGAATTATATTACATTTTAAGGGCTTTGGAGTAGAATTCCCACTCTAAGCGAATTTGAACTCAAGTTAATTAAAAAGTGGTTCGGGGTATATACGCAAGAGTTAAGCCTTTCACATACACACGAATGAAGTAATGGTCGAGATGAGTTGGTTTTTATCAAATCCAACTACCGTGACTTAAGACCAAAGAGAATGGATTGATTCCGAGACCCTACTTCGCCTTCATTTCGCCAAACGCTACAAGACGTCATGCATTACTAACGCCCCGATATCATTGGACGCCGTTGAGGTGGTTCAAGATCTCATCGCCAAGTGAGAGGGGGAGGGGATCTCTTCCTATCCGCTTGAAGCCGCGAGCCTCCATAAGGGCGGAGTATCTCGTAACCCTAGCCTCATCCTCAGTAGTAATGCGAGTCCAGAGTCACCGAGCGCCGCCACCTTCTCACTGCCTCAAGACCGGAGTGGTCTCCGGTGACCGCCATCTCGGGGTTGTTGTGATCCGGGAGAGCTGGTGGTAGTTGCTCCAACGAGAGGTGCTAGAAGGCGTGAAGACCGGAGAAGGAGACCAGCTCGGTGAAGAGAGTCCTGTAAGCCTTTAATCCTATGCAAACCGCCTTCCCCGCTTTCGTTTCCATCCCCTCGCATGCATTGTAGATTAGATGCTTGGTGATCAAATAATGAACGGGGGTTTAATCTACAACTACTGCTTTCTAGGGACGGTGGATGGACCTCATTAGAGAGAGAGAGTTTAGTGGATTGATGTAGAAATTTGTTCTTTGATCAAGGGTTTTAATGATTGCTAGGAGGTTGTAGAGATGAAGATAAAGGTTGCGGACTCTGTATTGTTTGTGAGCATGCAAGCTAAATGATATGGTTTTATAGGAAGTCCGGTTCTTATTATCATATGTGGGGATGTTTAGGTGCCGAGGGACCTTTGATTTGCTTGTATTTCGTGATAATATAGGACACTTTGCTCTTGATGTTTGCTTGAGGTTTATTGGAGATTAGGATTTGCGGTCGGTGAGCCTTATCGCCATCGATTTTCTCGGGCATGCTATAAATGATATAGATGATATCAAAAGGTTTGTCTTGGTTCGCATCACATCGAAAGAGGAAGAGAGTCATGTTTGTGAGGATTCTAGAGTGTTAATGGACTAAGAATCAGTAGACTTCTTAGGATTTTGTTGACGATGAACTAAACAAGGGATCAAGGGATATATGGACCAATGAAGAAGTGTGATTATGTGTGGTTTCCATTGATGGTTAGTGGAAGGACTTGATCTATGATTTCATGTGACAAAGGTGTGTGTTTAGGCATGCTGGCATTCAGTTTCATATGAGAATCTGATAAAGGGATTTGGTTTGGTGGTCTTCAGGCCTGTTGGGCATCTGATCATGTTCTGGGTTCATTAGGGAGGATGTTCTATTGTTTATGAAATCTCAGTATCATTTGTTTTAAATCTAGGCATAGAGTTCCATGGGCTTAGTTTGAGGCTTGGGAATCTCTTTAGTTGGTATTTGGACGAGCCACCAATGTACTATTCTAGGTACCAAAATGCATCTCGGGGGTGTTTTTTTTTTAGTCAACCGTGGTGTTTATGAAGGCAAGGAAATAATGTGAGCTTGTTTGTGTTTAGTCAAGAACAAAGGAATGAATGGTCTTGTGTGCATGCTTAGAGGATTTTGATTTCCTGGACAAGAGATAAGTAGTAGCTTGTGGTTGTTGTTGATAATTCTAGTAATTAAATTATGATCAAAGTCCAGTTTAGAAAAGTGTGTGTAATGTTATTGAATGTGGATATGAGAAGAGAGGAGAAACTGTGAAGATGGCTATTTGGGAAGGATCTGAAGGTGATTTCGGGTTCTTAGAGATTTGTAAGCTCCTGTAAAACACTTGTCAAGTGCTCATGGGTTCAGTCTCTATGATGGTGCATATATGAAGAAGTAACGGTTGTAGATATAAGAGGGGCTGGAGATAGTGAGGTTCTATGATATCATGTGAATAGAGGAATGAATGGGTGAACCGGGATGCATAAAGTGGTGGGTGCTTTGTGAATGATGATGAGTGGTACGTGACTTGATCTTGATCAAAGCTTGAGGTTTTAGTGTCTTGATTTGCACATGGGTTCACAAGTTGGATTCATATTTAGTAGTGAAATGAATAGAGAAGCCGGAATTATTTGTAGATGTGTAAATTGGGCGGTTGTGTGGGCTCAAATATATATATATATATATATATATATATATATATATATATATATATATATATATAAAGGGATTATTTTATTGATCTAGATGATTAAAATGACTTAAAGGATTGAGTGATTGGAGTTTTGGGCTCGAGGTTGGGCTTTGGGCAGGCCCGTAGGCCTGTTTTGGGAGTAATTAAAATGATTGATTGGTGATACTCCTATGATTTTATGTGGGGTTTAGTGAGTTAATGTCAATTTAAGGCTGCTGTCTGGCTGCTGACTTTAACTGAAAACTGGGTAATGTGTAGACGTCGGGCAGTATCGTGTAAGGTACCGTTGGAAAGATAAGGAAGAGATCTTTCCAACGGTGCCCTGGTACAGCTTGATTGGATTTCTGGATCAAAAGTTATGGATTGTTCTTTGGGACCGCTGATAGGTTCAGAAATTCTGCATTAGTGTTAGTAGGCATTCGGTCAGAACTGATTGTTCACGAGCATGTATGCATTGTTTTGTGACTAGTTTATGGGTTCCGTGTATCAACTTGGAGCTTTGAGCTGGCTGCCAGTGTAAAACCCGAGGGATTTTGAGATCTCTAATTTTAAGTATTTTATGATGGGGAAAAGAATTCCTTAATTAAGTGTAATTGGAGAAAAGAGGGAATAAATAGAAATTTTTAATTTGAGGATTAAAAGGGATTAATCTGGTTTAATTTTATTTAACTTGATATTGGCACGCTTTGGGGCTGCCAAGGACTGGTTGGTGATTTTAATAAAGTATGGGAACCGATTAAGAATTTCACTCTCTCAAAGCATACTAAATAGAAATTATAAGGAAGATCGGGGGGCCTTGTGCAAAGTGTGGTAATTACAGCCATGCACGTGAGCTGCTGGTTATTTGGTTTCAATGGATGAGATTTAATCAAATGTCATCTCAAGATAAGTAAACGGAGCGGATAGCTCGAGGTTTTCTCTTCTCGCTGATGAGCCACGCGCATCGCCGTGGAGATCTTCCTCCGCGTATAAATTGTTGAGATAAGATGGGAAGCTGTTTGTTTTTAAAATTCGGTGGGGATCCCGTCCACAGGTTGTTCATGAATTCCCTATAAATAAGCATCAGCTTGGGGAACCCTAGTTGTCAGCCATTTGTGATCGAGAGGAGAAGATCGGGTCGGCCGTGCAGAGGAGCCACCGGGTGTGTCACGTCTCCACCTGGGTGTTTGCCAGAGCATACCGGACACGGTGCAGTCTGGTAAGAGGTTCCCTAAACCCTTGTGTTAATAGACAGGTTTTGTTTTTTTTTTTTTTAGCATTAGATGAATTTCATGCGTGTACCGGCGAGTGTAAGAGCTGTAGGAATTTGTTCTCTGGTCAGAGGGTCTTGATGATTGCTAGGGAGTTGTATAGATGAAGATAATGGTTGTTGGACCCCTGTATTGTTCGTGAGCACGCAAGCTAAATGAGATAGTTTAGTGTGTAGGAAGTCTGGTTCTTATTTTGTAGATGGAATGTGATAGTTTTGTTTGTAAGCTTGGGATGGTCCTTATAAACATATAGTTAATTAGTGTTATGATATTGATGGCTTGTGATTTCATATGGATTTGAGAGGCTGTAGAGACTGTTCATGATTGAGGATTAATAAGATCCAAATTAAGAGGTAGTGATGGCTCTGTAGAGGGCTTTGGAATTGTTCAGAACATCTGACATATATTAATACAAAGCATGTAAGAGTAGGTGAACACTTTCGAGTTGGGTTACGGAAGGAGATGGAGGCCCGGAAATAAAAAAAAAAAAAAAATTTATAAAGAGAGAGTGGTTTTGAATTTCTTGGGGTCTCAAAATAGATTGAAGAGGGTGTTCAAATGGTATTTCCCATTTAATGTTTTGTTGAGTTGCTTGTATGCGTTGGACTGGTAGGAAGTATTAATATATATATATATATATATATATATATATATATATATATATATATATATATATATATATATATATATTTTGATGGTTTAAATCATGGCAGTGTGGGTTTAATCTCCAGGAATAGGGGATGGTATAAAGAGTGGAGACTTTGGAAATCTTAGAACTGAAGACAGTAGAGATGAGTTAGTAGAACTATTGTGAGGTTATATTGCTACTGGTGTTAATTCATGTGTGAATGGGTGGAGGTTACAAGTGCTAACATGGAGTGCAGCGAGTTATTGTCCACTGGATGGTTGTGTGTGCAGGTTTAGATTAAGTCATGAGGGTTGCTATGAGTTGTAATGAGGTGAAGATAACAGGTAGTTATATGTAGTAAGGAGAAAGTCTGGTTGTGTTCTAATGGTGTTGTTTTATCCGGTGATTAGTATTTGTGTGCATTTGAGGATAAACATAGATATTTCAAAAGGTTGTTAAAGGGCGATATGATCACATGGTCCTTGTGGAAGAGTTCTTGCATTTTATGTGAAAGTAGTGTCCATTAAGTGTTATAGTGGAGTAGTTTTAAAAGACAGAGATGAATAATTGGTGAGAACATGGAGATGTTTTGCATGAGTGTTATGAGAAATATGGGTGTTAGCAATGGTTCCATCTCTATGTGGTTGGATTTAAATGTGTGAATCTATTGGGGAATCAAGGTTTTGTGTTTCTATTCTGTATTACTGAACAGTAGAATAGTAGAAGGGAGTGGAAACTAAAGAATTAAAATATAGGAAAATTGTTTTATTTTCCTTGTTGTTTTGATAAGAGAATGAGTAAAAGTGGACTTTAAATTTGCTTGGTTGTTGAGCTCGGCCCATTACTAGGATTGGTTTAGTATGGGCCTTGGGCCGACTTGTGGGCCTAATTAAAGAGGAAATACTTTGTTTAAATAAGTGACAAATAATATGAGGATTAAGATGAGTTTATTTGGCGGTCTGGGTCCACTTGATCGCATGTATAATATGAAAGATATTTTTTTTCAAGCACTTGTGCGTATGTTGAGTGTGGATCCGTGGTTTACAGATATTGTCAAGAGTGTTGATCTTCGCTTCGGGACGTATAATGGCTACGCTTATTCGGATTGCGTTTAGAGGTAAGTCACTCTTGCCTTGTTTCCACCCTTGCATGGGTTTTCTTGATTTTGTTTGATGCTATTAGTTAGCATGTTCTTGTTTATTACCTGCTGTTTGATTCATGCACATACATGCTTGTTGCTATCTTTCCTGGTATGTGTGTGGTTGATGAGCTAGAGGTAGTGTTAACTGATCACGAGGATCCGTTGATCGCAAGCCGTGGCCGTGGAAACACGCGAGCCCGTTCGGCCGTCAGGATAGGAGTGTAAGTTTCACTCTTTGGTTTGTTGGAATGCTCTTTTGGACTTACCGCACCCGTGAGCCGCATACTTGATCATAGGCCATGGTCATGCGTCTTGGCCGGGCCGGGAGGTACGCGGCTAACCGAAGTTCTCGATCTTCCGCCTGCAATAGCGGAGTCCAGGCTCCGGCCCCCGCTGGGTTGAGGTTGATTCACGCCGCGTTCGACACGTAGAGGCGTGCTACCGACCGCGACATGTTACGCTTCACAAACTAGGTCGCTGGTTGCACCGAGGTCGCTTTATGATTTCTGACCGGCCGGCCGTCCTGGGGAAAACTTTGCCGAAATAAGTATCGACTTCTTATCCAGTGGCTCCGAGGGCCGCACTGGATTCTAGGATCTGATTGTGTGGGGTTTAGCCCCTGTGCTTGATGATTCGTTGATTGTGATATCTTGTTTCATCTTACCGTTTTGAGATCCTTGCAGGGTGCTTACTGGGCTTTCCATTCGAAAGCTCACGACTTTTCTTCTTCTCTCATTTCAGGTCCTGAGGAGTAGGTTGACTCGGGCTCAGGGACGTGCGAGAGTTGGTTGGGGCTTTTGCAGAGGTCGGAGGATCTCTAGGATATTTACTTGTGTGTGAGGACACTTACTTTGTTTTTATTAGGACCACAGTAGGGCTCCTGGATTATGTAGAGGCGTGGGACCCTTATTTGATTATTTCTCTTCCTACTGGATTTATCATTTATTATTTATTAACTTTTGATTATGTATGTTATCCGCGCTTATCATTTTTAGGCCTTGTATTCGAGTGGGGCTCGCCTCTACTTGGATACTACTGACTGCTGACGTGCGTTCGAGGTCCCGGATCCGGCCGGGCGCTACATCGAGAGACGCTGGTTTCGGTTGGACATACTTGTGAGGTAAGTACCTTTTGCCTCGCTCCTCACCACTAATTTCGGTTTTCTTGGATTTGTTTTTGGTTTATGATTCCTGATATCAGTTTGATATGTTTTGGATACATGCATGTCTTTAGTTGCTTGGATTCTGGTGCATGTATGTTTGTTTTCGGGATGTTGGCATCCCTAGCTTTTGTTTGTCTTCCGCCCGGATTCAGTGGAGCAGGTGAGCTCCTGATTTTGCGAGAGCGTTGGGGACGGGACACCTCAAGGCTCCTGCTAGTCCCCGCCAGAGGGACAATACTCTGTCGTCCACAAATGCCGGCGGTAAGCGACCATGTCGACATGAGAGAGAGGTGGCGGCGCTTACCGTGGGGCTTTGATTCGTCGTCGGGCGGTGAGGCACGTGGGATGATCTTGGCCGGGATGATCTTTTAGAGGGACATAGATAGGCTAGGGGTTTTACCGCTGACTTTACCGCTGTGGTAGACCGCTAGGATTTCATGATAATGACGCTTGGTCCCAATCGCTTGTTGACTTCATTTGTGATATACGCATGCTCATACCTTACTCTTTGTGTTCCTTGCAGGTACTTACCGAGCTTTCTTTTGAAGCTCATTCGCTGTTTCCCTCTTTTCGTGTCCTCGTGGAGTAGGAGGGGTGATCTAGAGGGATTGCACGAGGGCAGGGTATTGCTGAGGTTGAAGACCTCTTCCTTTGTTTTTATTGTGAGCGAAGGCATCAGAGGGACATGTTGTCCAGATATTATAGGGCATGTGTACCCAGACCAGATTATTTCGCGACTCTGATTTTATTTTGATTTATTGTGGATTTATATTATTGTTATCTGCTTATCATTTTTAGGCCTTGTATTTGAGTGGGGCTCGTCTCCACTTGGATACGGCCGATCTGTGGACGTTCCCGAGGTCCCCGGATCCTGCTTAGAGCGCATGATTAACATTACGGTATCGTGAGCACGCAGATAACCAACAACCTAGTTGCCTTAGTGACATAGACAATTAGGCCGAATCGAGTGTCGGGTCGGGTAGACCGTGACTTTGAACGAACACCGATCAGCGCTGATGTTGCAAGGCCACGAGGTGGGCCAAGACTGGGAGGCAACCCCATTACTCTCGATGGGGTTGGCGGTCGTGGAGTGCAGGGTGACTCCGTGTATTGCCTAAGAGACGCAGGCAAGGAGCCTGCCAGAGTAGTTAGTAGGATATCACCGCATGCCTAGGATGATTGAAGGCTGGAGTTGCCCGCCGAAGTTGTGCATGTGATGGACCCGAGGGATTACGTATGTGATCCTCGGGATGGATTGGCCCTCTTCAGCCAGAAGGTGGTGGTGGATTATTGCGGAAGAGAGTGTTGTTGAGTATACCGGTGACGGTGAAGTTTACTTTCCGAGGTAGAAAGGATTGTCGCTGGTGCGGAGATCTCAAATTTCCGCTACGTAGATTGCTTGACTGGAGATTGTATTGGATATTTGGCCTTGAACTTCGTGAAGCTAAGCAGAGTGTGGACCCAGAGCGGGAGACGATGCGGTGAGTGAGGAAGTTTAAGATGTGTTCCCAGATGATTTGCTTGGGACTACCCTCAAGAGAGAGTTGGAGTTCTCTCGCTGATTTGAGATCCGGGTACCATCAGTTTGGATGATCGAGGAGATCTAGATCAAGATCGCCGTGAGCCGTGCTAAGAGTGCTATGTAAACCTGAAACGTATTGAGTTAGAATTTCAGGTCAGTGTTGCAGTGTTTTTGAAAGTGTCGCCTATGAAGGGAGTTGTGAGATTTGGGACGCGTGGGAAGCTTGCCCCGCGTTATAACGGACCCTTCGAGATTCTGGAGCGGGTAGGAGCTGTAGCATACAGGTTGGCTCTACCACCGAACCTAGAAAAGGTTCATGATGTGTTCCACATTTCGGTGTTGAAGAAATGTATTCTAGGTCCGTCTCGAAAGTGATACCGTGCAGGTTCTGATTAAGGTTCGTGGAGGACATGTCATAGGAGGAATGGCCGGGTTGAGATCTTGGATGCGCAAGGGACAAACTGTTGAGGAACCGGTCATTTCTTTTGTGAAGATGAAGTGGAACCATCACGGATCGGGAGGCTTACATGGGAGCACGAAGAAAACATAAAAGAGCGCTACCCGGATTTATTTATTTGAGGATTTCCTTGGGTTTATTTTTGGAGTTTTTGATTTTAAATTTCGGGGACGAAATTTTTGTAAGGGGGAAGGATTGTAAAATATTGGAATTTTATTGTAATAAATCGGGGTTTGATTGTTATAATTAATTGATGGTGGGAATGATTTTTATTAGAGAGGCTTAATTTGAGATAAAATGATATTATGGTTTATGAGCATGTCGAGGATTGAATCAGAATTTTAATAAGTATGGGGGACTCGAAAGAAATTTGTCTATTACACAGGTGGAAGGACCCTCCGATGAATTATATTACATTTAAGGGCTTTGGAGTAGAATTCCACTCTAATCGAATTTGAACCTAAGTTAATTAAAAAGTGGTTCGGGGTATATACGCTAAAGAGTTCGCCTTTCACATACACACGAATGAAGTAATGGTCGAGATGAGTTGGTTTTTATCAAATCCAACGGCCGCGGACTTAAGACCAAAGAGAATGGATTGATTCCGAGACCCTACTTCTCATTTCACCAAACGCCAAGACGCCTCACATTACTAACGCCCCGATATCATTGGGCGCCGCTTGAGGTGGTTCAAGATCTCATGCGCGTCAAGTGAGAGGGGGGAGGGATCTCTTCCTATCCGCTTGAAGTCGCGCTCTACAGCCTCCATAAGGCGGAGTATCTCGCAACCCTAGCCTCATCCTCAGAGCACGAAATGCAGAAGAGTCACCGAGCGCCACGCCACCTTCTCACTGCCCTCAAGCACTGGAGTGGTCTCCGGTGACCGCCATCTCTCGGGTTGTTGTGATCCTGAGAGCCGGTGGTAGTTGCTCCAACGAGAGGTGCTAGAAGGCGTGAAGACCAGGAGAAGGAGACCGAAATGCTCGGTGAAGAGAGTCCCGTAAGCCTTTAATCCTATACCGCTTCTCCCGGCTTTCGCTTCCCATCCCCGCATGCATTGTAGATTAGATGCTTGGTGATCAAATAATGAGCAGGGGTTTAATCTACAACTCATCAGCTTTCTAGGGACGGTGGATGGACCTGTTAGAGAGAGAGAGTTTAGTGGATTGATGTAGAAATTTGTTCTTTGATCAAGGTTTTAATGATTGCTAGGAGGTTGTAGAGATGAAGATAAAGGTTACGGACTCTGTATTGTTTGTGAGCATGCAAGCTAAATGATATGGTTTTATAGGAAGTCCGGGTTCTTATTATCATATGTGGGGATGTTTAGGTGCCGAGGGACCTTTGATTTGCTTGTATTTCAGATAATATAGGACAATCGCTCTTGATGTTTGCTTGAGGTTTATTGGAGATTAGGAATTTGCGGTCGGTGAGCCTTACTGCCACTGATTTTCTGGGCATGCTATAATGATATAGATGATATCAAAAGGTTTGTCTTGGTTCTGCATCACATCAGAAAGAGGAAGAGAGTCATGTTTGTGAGGATTCTAGAGTGTTAATGGACTAAGAATCAGTAGACTTTGTTGTAAACCTTAACGGGTCGGGCTTAGGTTTACCCGGATCCGTTTAGATAGGTGTATATATATACATTGTAATCTAGGTTTTTCAATTGAGATTGAATATATTTTGAAGAGCCGCCATTGTAGGCCTGCTCATTCTTCTCCATCTATCTATCTCCGGCCATCTCCGGTCACGACTCCGTTCAACTTGGTATCAGAGCAAGAGCTCCGGGAGACGCCGGCGACCTCGGGAACCTGTTGCTGGATGACGTGAAAAGAAGACCAGTTGTAGCTTCTTCCCACGCGGCTAGCGTGTGAGTCTGCGGGTGGTCGACGTGGACTTCTTCTCAGTACCTGTTGAATCGCCACGGAGCGCTAGGAGACGCGAGGTTGTGGGTGTCAAGTGTCGCTGCTCGTAGCAAGCGACCCCATTAAAGATCCGCACCGGATCGGAGTGAAGAAGGCAGTGGCCGTTCTTGTTCAGAGCTCCGGCGTCTCCGGTGACGAAGCTTCCAACTTGCGGTGCTCCGGTGAAGAAATTTGAAGAAGACCACTGCTATTTTTTTTACGGTGTCTTTGAGCTCAGGTGAAGAAATTTGTTGAAGACCACCATCGTGGTCTTTGGCCGAACCGAAGCTACTAAAGCTCATTGGGTTGTGCTTCAGTCACTCTGATGTGACTGTTGTACTAAAATTTCATCTCAGCTGCAAAGTTATATTTCAAAATTTTTTAGAAGAGTTGTCACATCATTCTTTTCATCTCATTAAGTTGGTTGCTTTACTAGGCCGGGACTTTGTTGTGAACTCGTGTGAAAGGAAACAAAAAGAGAAAAAAAGGGAGAAGGAAAAAAAGAAAAGGAAAAACAAAAAAAACAAAAAAATCTGCAGCTTGGGTTCCACGTGCTGCTTTGGAATTGCACACAAATTGAAAATTTTTTGGGCCAACAAATTGCAATCTTGGGCCAACTGAGTTCTTTTTAGTTCTTGGTCTTCTCTTCATTGATTATTATGGGTGATGAAAGGAAAAATGGCTCCAATGATGCTCCCCAAGTAGTCTTTCAATCAGAGCATTTTCCTCAGAATCGAGCTTCCGTGGCTTGGCCAGGGATATTCCAAAACTTGGGGTACGTGAAAGAGACTGCTCTAGTTTCCACTACAGGTAACAAGGGTAAGGCTTTCAAGGTTTACATACATATAAATAATACATGGTTAATTGATTCGGGTGCTACAAACACATATGACGCTTGATTCTACACTAGTTAAATCTTTAAAGCCTTCATCTCAAACCTGTAAATCCATCGCAGATGGTAGCTCTGCTCCCCGTTATTGGGGAAGGTACTATTTCTCTTACAAACAACATCAATCTCGATAATGTCCTTGTAGTCCCTTCTCTTGCCTATAACCTGTTATCTGTTTCCCAAATAACTGTTGCTCTCAATTGTGTTGTCATTTTTTGGCCTTCTTCCTGCGTGATTAAGGATATCCAGACTCGGAAGACGATTGGTTATGGCACTAAACAAGATAAGCTCTACTACTTGGACTTGCAATCAGACAGTAATCAGCGGTTGATGCAAGCTCTTTCAGTTGGCACTTCGCAGGTAGAGAAGCCAAAGACCGTTCTTCGATATTTGGTTATGGCATCGTCGACTTGGACATGCCTCGTTTGGGTACTTGCAAAAACTCTTTCCTAGTTTATTCTCAAAGAGTAATATTTCTCAATTTAAGTGTGATGTTTGTGAACTGGCACATAGTCATTGTCGTACATTTTCTCCGAGTTTAAGTACGAGTTCTGTTCCATTTATGGTGGTGCACTCAGATGTGTGGGGTCCATCTAAAATTGCTACTCTCGGTGGTGCTCATTGGTTTGTGACCTTTATTGATGATTGTACGCGAATGACATGGGTGTCTCTTTTGCAATCAAAAAATGAAGTAAATTCTGCCTTTCAGAAATTCCACAAGATGGTTGCTGTTCAATATAAAGCACAGATCCAAGTTCTCCGCAGTGATAATGGGCGTGAGTATGTGAATTCCGATCTCCGTCGGTTTCTCGATCATCATGGCATTACTCATCAGACAACCTGCCCATATACCCCCCAACAAAATGGTGTCGCTGAGAGGAAGAATCGTCACCTCCTTAATGTGGTTCGTGCCTCCTTACTTGGGGCGAATGCACCCTTATTCTCAAGTGAGGCTCTTGTTTCATAGCCTTACTTAATCAACCGTGTGCCATCCCAGATGCGAAATTTCCGTGACGCCACATCAAGCACTTTCAACTCTTATTGCGCAAAGACCACCTAGTCCCAATTTGCCTCCTCGTGTTTTTGGATGTGTTGCTTTTGTTCATCTTCATCCCCACCAACGTAAAACAAGTTAGAACCTCGTGCTCGTGGCGTATGTTAATTTGGGTATGCCGTACACCAAAAAGGCTATCGTTGTTATTATCCTCCTTCCAGGAAGATGTTTGTTACTATGGATGTGGTCTTCCATGAGTGTGATATGTATTATCCACCACCCGAGCCTTCACTTCAGGGGGAGAGAAGACAGGAAGTTCGTGACTGGATTACTGAGCTGAGGTTCCGCATACAATCACCGTGGATAGTGTCGGATATATCAAATAAGATAGTCGGGACAAATGTGGGTACTATACCAAATGAACAAATGGCTCGGAACCAATGACTCAATGATTCGCGGACCATAATTTGGAGAATTGATATGGAGCCGTCGATTCGCAGAACATAAAATTTGGAGAATTGGGTATGGAGCCGACGCGGCTCTGATCCGCGAAATTGGAGAATCGTCAGAGTTGCCAACTACAGCTATGTCCGAACCAATGACTCCGTCAGTTGCAGACCCGCAAGCTGGAGAATTGGATATGGAGCCGTCATTGCTGAACCCTTAAAGTCGGAGAGAATTGGGCCGTGGAGCCGATGGCTACAAATTCCGCTAAATTGGAGAATCGTCAGAGTTGCCAACTACAGCTATGTCCCCTTTTTCGGATCCGAGTTGTGCCAATAATAACCAATCGTCTCCAAGCCTGGACATCCCGCCACCACGCCTTCTTCCTCCACGTCATAATCGAGGTATACCTAAACCCACATATGAGCCTGATCCCAAAAATACTGTGAAATATCCTATGAGCAACTATGTATCTACTGACCACCTGTCAGAATCAAATAAGTCATTTGCCCATCAATTATCCACTATATCTATTCCTAACTTGGTGAGGAAGCTTTGGTCGACCCTCAAATGGCGTGAAGCAAATGAATGAGGAGTTGAGCTCACTAAAGAAGAATGCCACCGAAGATAGTTGACTTGCCAAAGGTTGGTAAGAAGCCCGTAGGGTGTAGATGGGTTTATTCCCCGCGAAGAGCGCATCTGGTACCATTGCGGTGCTATTGACCGATTCTGGCCGAGATTGGTGGCGAAGGGATACTCGCATATATGGGATCGACTACACGGAGACGCTTGCCCTCGTGAGCCAAGATCAACACCATAATGCGGTAATCGCTGTCTCTAGTCAGCCAACCCTGATCGCCCTTACATCAGCTAGATGTGAAGAATGCCTTCCTACATGGAGACTTAGCTGAGGAAGTGTATATGGACTTGCCACCAGGATACAATGTTCAGACTTCTCAGATCAAGAAGGTTTGTAGACTACATAAGTCCTTGTATGGACTCAAACAATCTCCAAGAGCCTGGTTTAGTAGATTCACAGATGCTATGAGGAAGTTTGGATATGAGCAGAGCAATTCAGACCATACTCTGTTTATAAAACGAAGAGGGAGCAAAATCACGCCTCATCAGATATGTTGATGATATGGTGGTTACAGGGAATGATGCAGAAGAACATTTGGCACTTCAAAAACATTTATCGACAGAGTTTGAGATGAAGAATCTAGGCACTCTGAAGTATTTCTTGGGAATTGAAGTCTCCAGACGTAAATCTGAAATTTTCTTGTCCCAAAGAAAATATACATTAGATTTGTTACGGGAGACAGGCATGTTGGGTTGTCAACCAGTTGATACGCCATTGGAGGAGGGCCTAAAGCTTGGAGTGAATCCAAACCAGGTACCAGTGGACAAAGGGAGATATCAGAGGTTAGTTGGCAGACTAATGTACTTGGCGCATACTAGACCTGATCTAGCACATGCCTTGGGAGTGGTTAGCCAGTTCATGCATAATCCTGGAGAACAACACATGAATGCGGTGATGAGAATATTGCGATATCTCAAAGGGAGTCCAGGAAAAGGGATACTATTCAAGAAGAATAATCATCTCAGAGTCGAGGGGTATACAGATGCAGATTGGGCAGGAGCGATTGATGATCGACGCTCTACATCAGGCTATTTTACTTTCGTGGGAGGTAATTTAGTCACATGGAGGAGCAAGAAGCAAAATGTGGTTGCTCGCTCTAGTGCAGAGGCCGAATATCGTGGTATGGCTCTAGGGATATGTGAAGTGCTGTGGATCAAGAATCTGTTGAAGGATCTAGGTTACGGTGAACACCGAATCGATGAAGGTGTTCTGCGGATAATCAAGCCGCCGCAACATTGCAGACATAATCCCGCTCAACATGATCGGACAAAACATGTTGAAGTTGACCGATTTTTTCATCAAGGAAAAGATCGATGGGAAAATCATCAAGTGCGGCTACCCTATCGTAATGAGGACCAGCTTAGCTGGACATACTCACCAAGGCAAAGGTGGCATGGACATGTGTTCTCAAAATTTGTATCCAAGTTGGGCATGTGTGATATATATGCACCAACTTGAGGGGGAGTGTTGTAAACCTTAACGGGTCGGGCTTAGGTTTACCCGGATCCGTTTAGATAGGTGTATATATATACATTGTAATCTAGGTTTTTCAATTGAGATTGAATATATTTTGAAGAGCCGCCATTGTAGGCCTGCTCATTCTTCTCCATCTATCTATCTCCGGCCATCTCCGGTCACGACTCCGTTCAACTGACTTCTTAGGATTTTGTTGACGATGAACTAAACAAGGTATCAAGGGATATATGGACCAAATGAAGAAGTGTGATTATGTGTGGTTTCCATTGATGGTTAGTGGAAGGACTTGATCTATGATTTCATGTGACAAAGGTGTGTGTTTAGGCATGCCGGGCATTCAGTTTCATATGAGAATCGATAAAGGGATTTGGTTTTGGTGGTCTTCAAAGTCTGCCCTGCTGGGCATCCTGATCATGTTCTCGGGTTCATTAGGGAGGATGTTCTATTGTTTATGAAATCTCAAGATCATTTGTTTTAAATCTAGGCATAGAGTTCCATGGGCTTAGTTTGAGGCTTCGTGGAATCTCTTTAGTTGGTATTTGGACGAGCCACCAATGTACTATTCTAGGGTACCAAAATGCATCTCTGTGGGTGTTTTTTAGTCACCGTGGTGTTTATGAAGGCAAGGAAATAATGTGAGCTTGTTTTGTGTTTAGTCAAGAACAAAGGAATGAATGGTCTTGTGTGCATGCTTAGAGGGATTTTGATTTCCGGACAAGAGATAAGTAGTAGCTTGTGGTTGTTAAGTTTGATAATTCTAGTAATTAAATTATGATCAAAAGTCCAGTTAGAAAAGTGTGTGTAATGTTATTGAATGTGGATATGAGAAGAGAAGAGAAACTGTGAAGATGGCTATTTGGGAAGGATCCTCAAGGTGATTTCGGGTTCTTAGAGATTTGTAAGCTCCTGTAAAACACTTGTCAAGTGCTCATGGGTTCAGTCTCTATGATGGTGCATATATGAAGAAGTAACGGTTGTAGATATAAGAGGGGCTGGAGATAGTGAGGTTCTATGATATCATGTGAATAGAGGAATGAATGGGCTGAACCGGGATGCATAAAGTGGTGGGTGCTTTGTGAATGATGATGAGTGGCTGTGACTTGATCTTGATCAGGCTTGAGGTTTTAGTGTCTTGATTTGCACATGGGTTCACAAGTTGGATTCATGATTTAGTAGTGAAATGAATAGAGAAGCTGGAATTATTTGTAGATGTGTAAATTGGGCCGGTTGTGTGGGCTCAAATATATATATATATATATATATATATATATATATATATATATATATATATATAAAGGGATTATTTTATTGATCTAGATGATTAAAATGACTTAAAGGATTGAGTGATTGGAGTTTTGGGCTCGAGGTTGGGCTTTTGGGCAGGCCCGTAGGCCTGTTTTATGGAGTAATTAAAATGATTGATTGGTGATACTCCTATGATTTTATGTGGGGTTTAGTGAGTTAATGTCAATTTAAGGCTGCTGTCTGGCTGCTGACTTTAACTGAAAACTGGGTAATGTGTAGACGTCGGGCAGTATCGTGTAAGGTACCGTTGGAAAGATAAGGAAGAGATCTTTCCAACGCAGCCCTGGTACAGCTTGATTGGATTTCTGGATCAAAAGTTATGGATTGTTCTTTGGGAATTTGCGCGATAGGTCTCAGAAATTCTGCATTAGTGTTAGTAGGCATTCGTCAGAGAACTGATTGTTCACGCAGAGCATGTATGCATTGTTTTGTGACTAGTTTATGGGTTCCGTGTATCAACTTGGAGTTTTGAGCGGCGCCGGAGAGACGCTGGTTTTGTCGGTTGGACATACTTGTGAGGTAAGTACCTTTTGCCTTCGCTTCCCACCCGACTCGGGTTTTCTTGGATTTGTTTTGGTTTATGATTCCCCGATATCAGCTTTGATATATTTTGGATACATGCATGTCTTTAGTTGCTTGGATTCTGGTGGATGTATGTTTGTTTTCGGGATGTTGGCATCCCTAGCTTTTGTTTGTCTTCCTGATTCAGCCGGAGCGTGTGAGCTCCCGATTTCTTGAGAGCGTTAGGGACTGACACCGGCGCTCCGGCAAATTCCGGCCAGAGGGACAATACTGTCATCCCTCGCCAAATAGGCGAAAATCGGCCATGTCGGCACGTAGAGAGAGAGGCGCTACCGCGGGCTTACTGGACTGCTGGTCATTTGAAGGTCGCTGGATGATACATCGACCTGGGATGATCTTTTAGAGGGACATAGATAGGCTAGGGGTTTTACCGCTGACTTTACCCATTGTGGTAGACCCCTAGGATTTCTTACATGATACGGACGCTTGGTCCCACCGCTTGTTGACTTCATTTTGTGATATATGTCCTGCTCATACCTTACTTTACTCTTTGTGTTCCTTGCATAGGTACTTAATGAGCTTCTTTTCAAAGCTCATTCCGTTGTTTCCCTCTTTTCGTGTCCTCGTGAGTAGGAGGGGTGATCTAGAGGGATTGCGACGAGGGCGTGGTATCACTCGAGGTTGAAGACCTCTTCCTTTGTTTTATTGTGAGCGAGGCATTCAGAGGACATGTTGTCCGGGATATCAGAGGGCATGTGTACCGCACTCATTATTTCAAGAACTCGGATGTTATTTTGATTTATTATGGATTTATATTTGTTATCTGCTTATCATTTTTAGGCCTTGTATCCGAGTGGGGCTCGTCTCCACTGATACTACTGACCGATCTGACGCTCCCCGAGGTCCCCGGATCCGGCCTGGGCGCTACATTCTCAAACGTGCTTTGTTTGGTTGGTGGTTATCCCCGAGCGATAACCCCAACACGCTTTCAATAAAAAAGTTTTTCCCGCTAAAATCCTCAATTAAGATTTAAACATATAACCCACCAATATATAATCAACACATCACTATCTTTTCATTAATATCTTTTATTTTTAAAATTTTCTCAAGAAAATTTCAAAAACTTTTCAAAAGTTATTCCTAATTCTAAATGGGATAACTCCTAAAGCATCCCCTAAGGTGTGTTGAGATACTTGTAGCGTAACTAATAGTGGGAGGGTCCGTACAAGCAAATAAGGTCGTGAATCTATAATTCATTTGTTTTTTAAAAAATTTATTTTGCAAAACATTGTTGCGCGAATCTGCCCTTTCTGATGGACAGTGATTGAAGCTTCCTGATGACTTACAGCGTACCTCACCTAAAGTTTATATTAACATTAATTTTACATATATATACATAATGAACTAATGTCTAATGGCAAAGTGCTCCAAACGAGGTTTAAATTAGAACAACGCCGGCTGAAGCTCATATGGGTTTAGATGAAGAGCCATTGTCCACGTCAGCACAAGAGCCAACTCGGAGCAACGTCGGCGGCTAAGCGAAGCACCAAACATGGCTGCCAACCATCGGTATGGTCTTCTTAACCGTCCAACTACATCGTAGCCGTTTATCGGTCCATCAACGATCCATGGACGGTGATGTTCGTCATCACGGCTTACGCTAGCGTTGTATTGCTCGTATTCTATATGCGCATTATTGAAAAGACGCCGGAGATGAAACGGGGGGTGAGGATGAAGGCCACGGTCTGGACACTCGCCTCTACGCTCATCGTATTGTTTACTTATAGAGTTGCACCTCATGATGCCTTTGTTTCTCGCCATCATCGTTTGGCTCATGGCTTGCGTGCTATCGTCTTCGGGGGTTTCTATTCCCTCCTTGTTCACCGCTAAGAACCGGACCTCTGCAGCAATGGTGCTGAATGTGTTGATAATTAATGTTTAACTCTGCAGACAATCAAATGGTAGATATCAACCATGTTTTCTTGTTAGCGAAGCTATTCACTTAATGTAGGATTCAATAATATGAGATATTATTGAAAAGTTGATGGGAGTGATGACTGATTTTGTCATTTTTAAGAGGGTGGTAAGTAAAAGTTCCATAAAAAATTTTACGCACTTATCACCAAAATTAAAATCCACTTTTTTTTACTCGTTTATCCAACCGCACACAAAAATTTTTATATCAATTTTGTACATCCAACCAACAAAACAAACTCCTATACTCACATCCCTATGAATCCCTATCTTTGGAGATCCTCATCCAAAAGATGAATACACAAGTAATTAAATGCCCCTATAAAGTAAAGGTCAAAACTCTTATTTAGTCCTTGTGGTTTGCTTCATTTGTCTTTTTGGTCTCTCTATTATTTTTTGTCCTCAGGTGGTCCCTCTACTATATGTTTGATAAAAAGCGTCCCTCATCCTAACATTTTTGTCCTCGTGAGATCCCCTCACGAGGATCACTCTTTTCACTAAACATATAAGAGAGGGACCCCCGACAAAAAATAATAAAGAAATGATCAAAGGCAAATAAAGTAAACCACATGGACTAATTAGGGTTTTGACCTAAAGTAAAACTTCATGGATGTAGCTTGTACCATCCACTTATATCTATCCTATCAAATAACGCCTAGATTCACTAACTACGGGGGCAAAAAGTTGTGGTGTTTATTAGAGACACTAGTCTCCCACTTTCTCCTTTTTGTTTTCTTAGCATTATTGTCCTGGAGATCCGATCCAATGGTCAAGATGTGGCTCCTCGATAGCCACATAAAGTGCCCAAATATATTGAATTCTTCCAAATTACTATGGGCGTGAAATATTGTGCCCAAAGACGTAAACGCTATGGACAAGGCTCTCTCTCATTTATCACACGCGTGCCCTTATTATTATGAAATGTGCATTTAAAACACACTGATATTAAAAGTGCGTTGGAAAACACACAATAAGTTTGTAGCTTCCCAAAGCATCGGGCCTATATAGGTTTAATCCCCCAAATAGACCCTCTATTATGGCCGACTTGCTAATTTAGCCCCTCTATTATTAATCACGCCCATTTTAGTCCCTCTATTTCTCAATCTCGACTATTTAGGCCCCTTCCGGCCCAACTTCCGCCTCAATTACCGCTTTGGACAGACGCGGCTTTAAAAAAAAACTATTCATCCTCCTCGGCACTCAAGTACGGGCGACATCCTCTCCCAACTCTCCGATTAAGCTACGCATCGACTTCACGAATCGACATAAAGAACCTATTGCTTCAAGGAAGCGATCGTCGGCCGAGAATCCACGACGAAGCTCTCCATCGACGCCGCCAAGATGCCGTAACAATGTGACAATCCAGCATGATTTCCGAAACCTCCTCGACGAGGCGTACAAGCCACGCATCCGAGCTATCGAAAGCAAGAGGAAGCGCAAGAGGAACACGAATCGAAAATCTCCGGTGAGGTCGCCTCGGGTGGCGGTCATCGTGGCGAGGAATGGATCGAGATCGATGAGAAGCGAAGTGGGCTGAACCGTGAAGTTCGCGGAGGAAGTCGGCCACCGCCGAGGTCCTAATGACCAAGCGCCGCACGCACGGAGCTGGCCAAGATCTACCGCGGGCGTTGAACTCGAAAGCGATGCGTAATGACGGCGTCCATGGCTCGCGATGAAGCACTTCACGTTCATGCTAGGGACGGTGTTCATCCAGGGACTAAATGGGCGTGATTAATAATAGAGGGACTAAATGGGCGAGTCGACCATAATAGAGGGACTATTTGGGGATTAAACCAACATAAAATAGTAATTTATTATTTTTTTACGCCACATCAGCGTCCGAAACGGTAATTCAGACGGAAGTTGGACGGAAGGACCTAAATAGCCGAGATTAAGAAATAAAGGGACTAAATGGGCGTGATTAATAATAGAGGGACTAAATGGGCGAGTTGGCCATAATAGAGGGACTATTTGGGGGATTAAACCGTCTATATATTATAGAGGGTATTTTCTTAGAATATGAAATTCTTTTTTATATTTACGGGAATTCACATCGAGAAAGTCTAAATGTCACGACGAAACGGCACGACTTGGTGACACGACACTAATGCTTGTGCCTCGGGGTGGTGTTGTTGTTGATCTCTAGGCTAGATCTAGGGTGTCGTGTGTGCTGTTCGTGTGGTTTCGTCGTCTTATATAGCAGTGCTCATGCACATCCTGCCCATTATTTACGAAAATACGCACATGCACACATAGGGCATGCATTGTTTTTTGTTTCACTTGACTTTGTGAATGAAAGTATCTTCCTTCGCCTGAAACTCCGAAGCTCCAAGCTCGACGCATGCTGGCGATTCGGGAGCTACGCCCTCCGACATAGTCGTCCGCGGACGGCAATGCGCGACGGCCAAGGTCGCTGAGCAAGGTCATCGAAAGCAATACGCTGATGGAAGCTTCGGTTTCACACCATCTTTGAGCACCTTGCCCATCTTTGACTACCCCTTCTTCTTGGGCTCCTGGCACCTCCTCCGCGCCTCTTCTCCTCTCCTCCTCCCTCATAGGTGTCAAACGGGCCGCACGCGCTCGGTGCTAAGACGTGGCCCGCCGCGGTGTCTTCTCAGGTCGCAGTTGCCAGACGCAAGACGCCGGGCCGTAAGGTTGCCCCGCGCAAGAGACGCAGCATTGTGGACTCCCCGCCCAAGACGGGGCACGCCCGGCATATGGGTGGGCCGTCAGTTGCAGGCCGGGCCGTACAAATTGCATCTTTTTATTTTTTAAAAAAAAAAAATGTTAAAATTTTATTAAAAATCAGAAAAAAGAAGAAAAAAAATCCAAAAATTTACTAAAAAAAAGGAAAAACATATTAAATATGGAAAACTTTTAAAATTTGTAAAAATTTACTTCAAGCCCAAATTTGAAGGCAAGAACATTGCTATAAATAAAAAAATATTTTAAACAATAAAAAAAATATTGCATGAGAAGTATATCTAGTGTGGGAAATATAAGATTTTTGGAAAAATATAAGTTGATTTTATAAGTAATTAATATAAGTTGATTATTATTTTACTTATTTAGATTTTAATAAATCTTATATATATATAGTATATATAAATGCACACATACGGTCCATTAATATAATATTAAATTTATTAATATTTATTTTTGAAATGGTGTTTTATTAGTAATTAATGACAACTTTTATTGTCTTATTTGTTGGTTTTATTTTAAATTATATTATATTAAATTCACAGTATTGTTAATATGATTTTATTCATAAAAATCTCATTTTTAGTTACCTTGTACGATTTAGTTTTATATTTATTGATTTATGGTTTTAATGTTAGTATGAATAATAAATTAAATATAAGTAATAATAATGATGTAAATCTATTGTAGCTTAGTAGTTAAGTTATTTGATAGAACTAAAAATAATGTAATTTTAAATTTAAATAATGTAACTAGATTTTTCTCAATAAGGATTTAATTGATTTGGCTAAACTTTAAATTTAAAGAATCTCCAGATCTAAATTCCTTATATTTAAATTTTTAGTTTGAGATAAGATTTGAATTAATCAAGTTACCAATATTTTAAATACCACTTTCCACTTAAAAATTAAATATAATATAATTTAAAATTTAAAATTAAAACAACCAATAAGGCAATAATTAAAACTTCTATTCATTACTAATAAAATGACCTAACATGCTAAATATAATATAATTTAAAATTTAAAATTTAAAATTAAACCAACCTGATATGGTAATAATTAAAATTTCTATTAAGTATTAATCTCTCTCTTCTCTAACACTAATTATAAGTTTTCAATAATTACTTCCTTTTCCAAAATACTAATTATATTCCTCATGCTTCCATTTTTGTGTGTATGCAAATATATATTTTAAAATTTTATAAAGTTTTTAAAAGTTTTCTTCTTGGGGGTTTTAAATTGTTTTTGGTTTATTTGAAATTTTTAATGATTTGATCAATTTCATTAAGTTTTAGAATTTTTATAAGTTTTCCGTAGTTTATATTTTTTTTTTCTATTTTTTGAAATTTTCTAGATATATTTCTGATTTTTCATGATTTTTTATGATTTTTTAATGATTTTTTACTAAATTTTAATGTTTTTTTTAAAAAATAATGATCTCAGCCGTTGGATCATGATCCAACGGCTGAGATCAACCTGGCCATTGCCGTACTTGTCGGTCTTCGCGTCTTGGCCGGGTTCGCCCGTGCCGTCTGCGGCACGCGCGGCCATTTAGAATCTTGCGGTCGCGTAGCCGCTGGCTCACGCAAGTAGCCGCCCAAATGGCTCGGGCAGACGTGAACCGTGCAATGGCCTGCCTGCTTTCACGATGTCCGGTAGTGCTACTTGCACGGCAGAACGGTCCGCGTGCCGCGGTCTGCAGCCGTTTGACACCTTGACTCCTCCCTCCCCTCCTCGAGTGCTCACCTCCTACTCAGATCGATCACCCTCCCTCAACCCCTCTTCGTCCACTCCCGCAAGGCCGCAACCAAAGCTTCAACCACAACAACCATCACCATCTCATAACCATGCAACACCCAACAACCACCTCCACCCTCCATTGAAACCCTAGAATCCTCCATCCATCACCTTGTTTGGTAGCAACTCCTTCTCAACTACCTTAATTTGTTGCTACAACCCACAACAACAACTACTCTATAATCAAACTAAGCACTCTATATGGAGAACAAAGCTCACTAGTTTCCTTGAATTGCCTCCGATCCATCTGATCACCATTATTCTTCTCCTCCTCCTTGACCTCTCCCTCACTATCCTTGGCCTCTCATCCTCTATCCTTTCATGTTCATCAAATGAGAGTCATGAAAACAAGAAAGATATTACAGACAAGGTGTGCCACTGTGGAGGTGTAGCTATTTTGAGCTTACTTTAAATGAAGATGATTGCGTGGGTTTCGGGTCTTGGTGTGCAGTTCTTTAATAAGAGACTAGGGCATGTAGTTGATGCTTTGGTTGTGGTTGGAGCTTTGGTTTTGGAGGTGGTGGCTGAAGGAAGGGAGCAAGGATGTTGGTGGTGGTGAGTGTGCTAGAGAGTGCTGAAGTTGAGTGATAACGCGATTGAAGCTCAGCAGGAGGTGGTGATGAAGCCGCGGGACATTTTTAATTATTTGTTGATTAATTTTTGATGATATTAAAAAAAATGGCCCACTAATCTAAAAACAACGCTACATATGTGCATCCTGCGCATTTCACTCATTAATGCTTAGGATGCGCATTCTCATAAATAAAAAATAAATTTGTAATATTATAAAAAAAAGCCTATTATAGACATGGAAAAAGTAACAGTAAGGTTCACCTTGGAACTTTTGAAGAAGGATCTGGCTGATATGGGTTTAGAAGAGGCATTGTCCATGTCAGCGGCAGCGTCAGGATTAGAGGTGTCAAGCGGCCGGCGCCCGACATCGGCCCGCCGCGTCAGCGTCTGGGAGCGACCCGCCGGAGCGGGCCGTGCCGACACCCCCGGCCCGTGAGTGCATCTGCGACGCTTACAAGAAGGCGTGTACCGTCGCCCGAGCGGCTGTGGCAGCGTCTTGACTGCCTTTTTATTTTTTTTAAAAACTTGAAATTTTATTTAAAAAACGTAAAAATCAGAAGAAAAAAAAAATAAGAAAAAATCCAGAAAATTTCAAAAAAATAAAAAGAAAAAAAACTAAAAACTATAGAAAACTTATAAAAATTGTGATAAATTTAGAAATTAATCAAATTAGGAATAATTCTAAATAAACTAAATTTGTTTTCAAAAACCCCAAAAAGAAAATATAAACTCCAAAGTTTGTCAATACCATGGATTAATTTATAACAAAGTTGGAAGATTAGCTATAAATAAAAAACGGAAATATTTTTTAAGAAAGGAAGATTTTTAAATAAGGAAATTTTAGAAATTAATTTCTTACCTTGAAATGTTTTGCAATAATCTAGGATGAGATTTCATTGAATTGAATCATTCCCTCCAATGTTTTTAAAATTAATTGTAAACAAAGTTGGAAGTTTGGGACTACCATGAATATTGCTATAAATAAAAAAAGGAAATATTTTAAAAATTAAAAAATAGGAAGTAAAATCAATCTATTATTTTCGGTCTTTTTAATTATATCCTTACAAATGTAACAAATATCTATAATTATATTTTGTTATCCATTAGATGTAATGTCATTAGAGGGTTTTGCATGATTTATTTACAAAAATTGTTGTTATACCCTATTAACATGTATATTTATTTAAATATTTGTATAAAATTAAAAAATAAAAAATTGCGTGCTGGGTCAGTGCAGCCAAGTCAAGCCACTTACCTGGCAAGACGCAGCGGGTTCGGCCTCGTCTTGAAATGTCGACCAAGCGAACAGCTGAGGTGACCCAGCGGGCCCAGCGGGCCGCGGCCGCCCACGGCCCGCTTCTGATGGCGGGCCGTCTGGGTGCTGGCGACGGCGGTAATTGACACCTCTAGTCAGGATGGAGCAGCGGCGGCGGCTACAAACACTAGACATGGCTGCCGACCATCGGGATGATCTTCTCGACGATAAACTCGATCATTGCCGTCTATCCCTCCATCAATGATGTACTGACGGTGATGTTAGTAGTCACGGCTTACGCTAACGTCGTCTGTACCAAATTATTCTAATTTATCAAATCAAAAATATTATATTCTTTCAATTTAGTATGGGCATGAAATATTTTGTGCCATGCACCAGTGGCGAAGCCAGGACTTAAGTTCAAGGGGGGCACAATTGTTTTTTTTTTTTTTCACAGAGCACTACCCCTTTGTTTTTAATAGGTCTAATATCCAATTCAGTCCCTCTATTATATTGAACCGGCCCTAAAAAGGCTCAATTTATAATGGAGGGACTAAAAAGGTCGGTTCGGTATAAAAGATGGACTTGGATATTAGACCTTTCTAACATCCACCCCTTCTTCCCAAATCCACCCACCGGAGGAAGTTTAACTTCTCAGATCTACTTTGTCCTCTCTCGGATCCACACACCTTCTTCACGGAATCCACTTTCTTTGGACTTTTGAGCATCTCTTTGATTTCCCTTTACTTCACTTTTCTTTGTTTAACTCACTCACATTACACTACGACTGCTGATGATATGTCCTCCCGATCTTAGCCTTTTCCCTCTCTCTTCTCGCATCCACCCGCCAACGGAGTTCCTTCTCAGCTTCGCGATGATGCCTGGGTGCGGGAGTTTTCCTTTTGCTTCTTTTTCCTCTCTCTGCTTCATATCTACCGAGATCTTGATTTCCATCCCTCTCTCAAAGTTGAAAGTCAAACAAACCTTTATATATATATATATATATATATATATAGAGAACTCATGATAGAAAGTCGAGCCGGTAGGATCATTTTATGTAAAAGATCCAGCCATCTTCTCATTGTTGTCGCTCTGAGCATGTTTGAAGTATTTGTGAACTGATGCGGATGGGGAAGAATCATCGAAAAATAAGTTAGCATGCCTATTTTCATAGTTGTTTGCCACCGCAGGTCCATCATCACTTAACGGTTCTTATTTTGTAGAAATTTTAACGGTTCAAAATTTTAATCTGTTAACGGGAGGACCAAACGGTAAATCCAAATTGTATGAAAAATGGGCATGCTAGCTTATTTTTTGATGATCTTCCCATCCGTATTGATTTGAAATCCTTCAAACATACTCAGACCAAATAGAAGGTGGTCGGTTTGACATCGAGCAATAAAAAACAAATTGTATATTATATATTGCTCCCGTGGTTCCAGTAAAGCAGCCCAGAATTTTAGGTTTTTATTGCTCCAATTGGTGGATTTTTAAATGGATTGTTAGTTTAAATGCTTGGACAGGAAAAACAAAATGCGGTATTATATACGTCTGCAGCGCATGACATTTATACATAATATTATATATATATATTTTTTTAATTTTTTTCAGAATTGTAGTGGGGCAATGTGCCCTCGACTTTACGTGGAAGTTTTCTGCTATGCTTACCCTGCACGAAATGCTTCTGACATGGTAGTTTATTCTTTAAAAAATT